>JAWNOR010000366.1:0-192500 GCA_035045885.1 Drosophila borealis | reverse complement strand
ATTACGTCCCCCACCACGCCCCCCGTCCACCGCCCCCCGTCAAGCAGCCACTCAACTGGCTGTAATTGCCAAGTAAATCAGCGCTGCCACTTGCCTTGCCCGAAAAGTATGTTCCTCAACGGATGGCGGGCGGATCACGCGGGTCGGGCGAATGGGAATTGGAGGCGGGTTTTTAGCCAGGTTTTAGGTATAAGGGGCGGGTGGTGGGGGTGGCTGCGTATGGCGCTTGGCTTGTGCTAAACTTTGAGAAGTTTTAAAGAGGAATGCTTCATGGGCTAGATTCATAGTTAGTTAGTTAGTTGCTGGGCCCAACTTGGTTAAGCAGGGGCGGCTGGTCTGCTCCAAAAGTTTCCAAAGCAAGGGTATCGGGTGTAAGTCGGCTATCTGCACACCCACACACACACACACACACACGCACTTACGCATGTATGTGTGTGTATTTATGGTTGGAACAAATATCGAGTAGCTGCAAGGGAAGCAGTTGTCTCCAGCCCCAAATAGATCGTTAAGCAGCTAAGTGGAAAATAAATTGAGTTTGGTTTAAAGTTAGCTCAGAGATGTTTAGCATTTAATCAGAACTGTCCTAGGTCAGGTAAAGCTCTAAAGACTATGTTAATCATATTTTAAATCGCAGCGAGATTTGAACTGGCGACCTCTCCCCACAGATACCACTTATTAGCCTGTGTTGTTGAGCGAATTACAAATTGGATGAAAATAATAAAAATAGAAAAATATTTTCCCCATTTCTTTTCAAAATATCTGCTAGATATATGTTATATATGTTATATGTTAGCTAACCTCTTCAATATATTTTTATACCCTGAACCCATTGAAAATGGGTAAAAAGGGTATTATGTATTTGTGCAAATGTATGTAACAGGCAGAAGGAAGCATCTCCGACTCCATAAAGTATATATATTCTTGATCAGCATCAACAGCTGAGTCGATCTGTCCGTCCGTCTGTCCGTATGTATGAACGCAAGGATCGAGTTTGTTTCCAATATTCGATAACTTGCCCCATTTCCAAGTAATCGATAAAAATCGATATCGAAATTCTGTTTTTTGAGCAATTTCGGCAAATAATATGAGCTCGAATTACCAAACTTGACATGTAGCTTTTAGAATAGTATATATGTATATTCAGGGTACAGGGTATCCCCTAGTCGGGAGCTACCGACTAGAACCTCTTACTTGTCAAATTGGTTTTCTTGCGCTTTGCATAAGAATTGTTCGTCATATCAATTCGCTGATGAATTTGCCTTCGGTCGAGCTGTTGTCTTCGCTTTGTTAAGGGCACTTTTTCGATTGCCTGTCGCGAGGGTGGCACGAAAATAAAGGGTTGCCGACAAAGTCGATGGGGTTGCGTGCCCCGCTGACTGCAATAAAACCAAATGGCAGCGGCATATTTTTCTATTAAAGCGCATCAAGCGGATGCTCAACTGTGCGATAAGGCTGGCAAGGATATGTGTGCGAACGGAGGGAGCAGGTTGGAGAATCGCCTACGAATTTGCCGCTTACAGCACGCGCGCGTCTCATAAAACCGTATCAAAACATCCGCTGGGAGTCATAAAAATTTTGCACTTTGCCCGCAGCTGCAGCGGGCGGGCCGAGACCGAGACCGAGACCGAGGCTGCGGCTGTGGCTGTGGCAGCGGCAACTTTTGTCTTGCAGAAGACGCGGCGTATGTGTAATCTAATAAAATTTGCTGTTTATGTGGCAACAGGCCCGCTGCCAGCTATGCCTGGGCATGCCCGCCCAGCTGGCCGCAACTAGCTTCCAAGTGGCTTCCGCCTTCGACAATCGCGCAACAGTTGCCCTGCTTTATGGCCGCCCTGTTTGCCGCATTGTGGCAGCCGACCAGCCAAGCTAACTGCAACTTATGAATCCAGCGTCATAATATGCGAATCTCTCTCACTCTCTGTATGTGTGTGTGTGTGTGTGTGTGTGTGTGCCTGGGAGCCATAAAGCTGGATAGTTCACCTCGGCGAGACTCTCAGTTGCTTCAGGGTTTTGCTTTTGAAATCAACGCAACAAATTCCACAAAACATGGCTGAAATCTTGGTTGAGCTAAGAAATAGTTTTCGAGGAGTTACAATATTTAAGTTTTACAAGTCCTCGACTAGCAAATACCCTGTAAAAGTGGCTTCTGAAATTAAAAATTGATCAAGAGAGCAGAACCCTTTCGCAGCTGCAAGCAACATCTACAAGCCCCAGCTGCCAGCTGATCTGAATTGGAAAATAAATGAGGGCCTAAACTAAGCACAAGCAAAGCTCTAATTAAGCTTCTTTAGTTTATCATAGTGCCTAGCATCTAGGCCTAATTATTATCGTTACGTTTATTTTCACAACTTTATTAAGCTCGTTTTATTTCATTTTGCCTGAAACAAAAGACTCAATTAATGAGCGTAATCAAAAGTTTTGTCAAAATTGAAGACGTTTATTTGATTTTGCACACTCGAGATTTTAAATTAAGTCAATTCGATGTCCTTAAATCGCATTTGCAGTCGAAGAGCAGACTCAAGGCGAGTTTCGAAATGAAAACAAAAAATATCCCACTTAGATGAAGCTATTGAAAATGAATAAAAAGGGCATAAGGGCTTTGTGCAAATGTGTGTAACAGGCAGAAGGAAGCATCACCGACCCCATAGAGTATATATGTATATATTCATGACCAGCATCAATAGCCGAGTCGATCGAGCCATTTCCGTCTGTCAGTCGGTCCGTATGTATGTATCGATATCCTGTTTTTTGAGCAAATCTCTTAGGTGTTAAGAGCTAGAGTCACCAAACTTGATATGCAAAATAGAATATTATCTAGAATAGTGTATACATATCAAGTATCTTTCATTTTCAAGCTAACAGCGAAGAGTTTTAAATACCCGACCAAGCATTCCCATGGCAGCTATATGATATAGTGAACAGATCCGGCTCTGACCTTATGAACCCAACTGTTGTTAATATACATATATAATACTATATTCTATATTAATATATACATTAATTATGGCCTCGCAGAAGTCCCCTCCTCTGCAAGCACATAAAAATAAAAATAATTGTAAATGGAAATAATATTATATCTTCACATGGAGCATGAGCGAAAATATTGAAAGTTGTGAGAGATTTGTGCGCGGCAGCAGCTCAAAGCGATTAAAAATGGATTTAATATATCTGAATGGACTCTGACGTGTCACAAGACATAAGCCAACGAGCAACACAAAGCTGTCACAACTCCCCCTCAACTTTCTCTGAACTCTTTGTCGCTTCCTCTCACTCACCCTCTGTGTGTGTGTGTGTGCTCTAATTGGGGCTGGGAATAAAATAATTAAATTGCATTAAAAAATAAGTAAATATGCATATGAAAGGCGAGTTTCATCTGTGAGCCGCGAGGCGACAATGAAAATGCGCGGCTAATTAGCAAACTGACAGCGCAACCACAAAGCGGCAGAGAGACAGAGAGAGAGAGAGAGAGAGAGAGAGAGAGAGAGAGAGAGAGAGAGAGAGAAGCAGCAGCAGCTAGCGAGACTGAGAGCGGGCGAAGCTGGCTAGAGTGTGGGTGTAATATAAAGCATACGCACCGTTGGACAACCCAATGAATTATGCAAAATAGCTAACGTCACGGAGCTAAATGCTGTGGATGGGTGCGAGGGGGGGGGGCGGAGAGGGGGAGGGGGGTTGCGCGGAAACACCAAAGGACCTGTGACACTGTGCGCTGCTCTTGTTATTAGATTTTTTAACATTTGACAAACCCAAGAGTCGCCCAACCACACCCCCCGCCCCACATATGCGGGCCCGAGCAGCTAAGCTGTTTGTTGGGGGAGTAAGGGATCGGGGAGAGGTTAAATCTAATGCCAGCCCTTGCCGCAGCTACTAATATGCCAGCTAATTTGTTATTCATGTGATTTAAGCGCGTCAAAGAAGATTAATGACTAAAGCAAACTAAACCAGACGACAAAAAAGAAAATACAACAATATTAAAAAAAAACCAGCAAAAAAATGTGAAGGCAAATGAGAAGCGGCACAAAGCAAGGCGCTGGCCCAGGCCAAGGGACAATTCAATAAAGACCCAGCAGCAGGTAACCGAACCGAGCACCAGGTCCCGAGTCAAGGTGGTTCTGGTCCAGGCCAAAAAAAAAAAAGGTAAAAGAGCCCAGAACAAAGGCGAAAAAGTCACGAGCGAGGGACTACAAAGCCAGAGCTAATTGATGGGCTGGGGCGGGGTGTGGGGCGGAGCGCAAAAGAGAGGGGTCGAAGCGGTGCCCTGTTTTGCATTTGCTGTGTCATTTCAACATGCTAGACGCAAAGAGATAGAGAGAGAGTGTGTGAGAAAGAGGAGAGAGTGAGAGAAAAAGCGAGAGAGAGAGAGAGAGAGTGAAATAAAGGCGAGAGTGAGATAGAGAGCGAGAGAGAGAGAGTTGAAAATAGTATAGAGGAAGAGAGAGGGAGAGAGAGAGACAGAGATAGGGAAAAGAAGAGAGAGAATGCGAAGAGATTGATCAAGAGAGAGAGAGAGCGGGAGACAACACAAATATATTTTTGAATTTAACCTTTTTTTTTTGAAAAAATATAGCTCGGCTTTAATCAAGATTCGGCTGTTATTGGATCGCTCGAAAGTTTGGTTCCTAGTAAATCAGAATTATAATATTCTGATAAGTTTTAAAAACAAAACAGTTCTGTTCCATTTCAAATCTTTTCGAAAAAAATTTGATATTTTAGAAAAATTTCGAAAGGAAATATCAAAAAATTAAAGTTTTCATTGATTGATTTTCTCATGATCTAGGAAGCTGGCCCAAAAAAGCTTGAGAATTTTCTATTCGCTTTTCTTTCAAATTTTCGTACAGCTCCAGAATGAAAAACAGGAATATTCATGTTCGCCCGTTTGAGTACAGATTCTATATCTATGTAGCTCTGGATGTACACTTCCTTGTTTTGAGCCCAATATGCAGTTGTTGCTTGTAGCGCAGCTTGCCCCTCCTCCCTCACCAATATGGGCGTGGCAGCAAGCCTCAGTTGTTATTATCTTTCGTTTAGGGAATTTTAAATTAAGTTTTGCTTGGGTTTATTAGCGTGACAATGTGGCCCAAAGACGTATGAAAAATCAACAAGAGAGCGAGCGCGCACGAAATGCAACCCTGTTGGCCGATGTGTGTGTTTTGTAGCCGTTAGCTTTTGTCTGCCTACAAATTGCTCACTGCTGGGCAACCGAGCAGCTCGCAGCTCGCTTTGATGCGGTTGGGCGGCAAAGTTGTGAGTTGCTCCGCCGCAAATTAAAGTGCGCAAATGAAAAGTTGGAGTAAAATATATGTATATAGTGTACATAGTGTGTGTGTGTGTGTGTGTGTGTGTGGGGGGGGGGGGGGGGGCAGCGGATGCCTGTGCCGTTGTTCTCACCGTTACGTTGCGTTGCCGTTGAAAAATAGCCTTTCAGCGGCAACTTTCCAATAAGAAAATGGCCAGGACTCTGTGCGGTTTGTGTGGAGCAACAGTTCAGAAATTGCAGCCTGCATTGAAGCTAAGCAAAACATTCTTGAAAAGCCGCTACCTGCCCCTTCCCCCCACCCTCCCACAGCAGGGCTGCTTGAGAAAATGTGCGGTTTTTGCGGTTTACTTGAGAAATCTAATTAAACGAATAACAAAGCCAGCAGACAGCAGTCAGGCAGTCAGCAGTCAGGCAGTCAGGCAGGCATACAGCAGGACAATGCACACCCACAGTCCGCACTCTCAGAACCCGCCTGGAGTCTACACAACTCCTGCACCCTATTATTCTTAGCCTAAGCTAAGGCCATAACCGAACCAAAGGCAATGTCGAAAGTCAACCGAACTGACGGAATGCTAATAGGGTGTATTTCCATTGCAAACGGGGCGTGGCATTAAATGGACAAGCTCTGTCCAGGCGCCGCCTGGCTCCCAGGCGCATTCCTCGATAACAGCTAATAATATAAATATTAACAAGTTTCTCTAGAATCTTGGCTAAAAACAAGAGCACAAAAATACACAGCTCTATTGCTGGTCTCCTAGCTGCTAAGGCCGCATGGAACTCTGCTACATGACGCCCTTGAAGACATGTCCCCGGTTGTGTCTTGCATATAGAGCTTCCTCAAGCCAAGTTCAGCTGTTCAGTGTCTTGAAGAGAGCTAAGAAGCACGCTACCTACATTGCGCTCGTGTCATGCAGATGGTCCCGCAAGACGACCTGCGAGACAGGTCTTCGAGCATGCCATATGTGGTCTTCAGGACAATCGTTTGAACATGTTGTCCAGTAAGGTGTCTTTGAATAATTATATAAAATCCCGTTTGACTGAATAGCTTAGTCAAGTTTAACAAACTTTAAAATAAGTCAGCATCTCTTTTATGATTTCCAAGCTTTTTTTAGCGGCAATGAGCCTGAAAAAAGCGCTAATTTTCTACGTGATATTTACTGTTAATTCGATTCGCACATAAATATGTTAAAGAAACAAAAGTTCGGTTTCTCTTCAGCGCTCTGGCAATAGAATTACTCATCAAGGGCAGTAATTTGGTCATCTGGCAACTCCATTTGCAATGATCAAGCAAATCCAATTTGGCCAAAGCATTGTTGCACGTGCTTTTAGTGATACTCGCTCTCTCGCTTTCTCTCTTGCTCTATCTCTCTCTCTCTCTCTCTCGTTTGAGTTGAGACATATATCATTTGCGCCAACTGGCACAGTCTCAGAGCTCATGTTCGGGCGAGCGGGCAACTCTGGCAGTTGAGGGCAACATGCGACACTCGTTAAGCTACAGTTTGCAGCGCACGACCGCTAGGTGTCGCTTTATGGCATAGTAGTTCGACTTCGGCCTGACTCCTGGAATTTCATTTTCATTTCAAAGCGGGGGAGCTGTAAAAATGAAAATGGCGCAACAAAAACGCGAAATGAAGAATGACAACATCAAATTAGCTTCATAAAAATGTCGCTTCGTTCAGCTTGTATGCGTGCGCGTGTGTGTGTGTGTGTGTGTGTCAGGGTGGGTGGTTGGTTGTGAAACAAAACAGTTTATAAAAATGTGAGTACAAAATATTTTTATGATAAATGAGTGTAAACGAGCACGTGAAGCAACAGTCAGCGGCCATAGACATAAACGTGCTGCTGGCAACCGCATACGCACATGTCAAATCACACACACACACACACACGAAGACATGTGTCTGCCAGCAATTTTGGCGTCGACGTTGACATTGACGCCATTTCCGGCCGCCACAACCGAGACACGAACCAACAATGCCAGCAGCCAGAGCCAACAGCAGCAGCAGCAGCAGCAGCAGCAACAGTTGTCCTTTGTCCTTGCCAGCATTGTGGCGACATGTGTCAAATGCGCGCACACACACACACACACATACAGGCACAACCACCCCAAAAGCAAATACGTTTAAACGTGAAATACATGCTTTAGAGTTTGAGATTTGATTTTAGTTGTACTCGAAATATTTTTAATAATTTATTAGAATTAAAAAAACGAATAGAGAATAGGAGGCAGATTACTGGCATGCTGATTGGGTTATTGAGTTGCCCTACAATGCTAAGCATATCCACTTAAAGGAAGCGCTAGAAGCTAGCAAAGCGCTCAAGAAGCCAAAGCAACAACAAAGCTGCCCGTCTGCCTGGCAATGGGGCGTGGCATGGCGTGCCAGGTTTGGGCGTTGTTCTGTCGCGCACTTGTGCATCTCATTTTTCTAAGAGAATGACACACACACGCACTCGCGAACGCACAAGGACAGCCGCAGCACAGTAAGGTTTATAAAAAGGACTTCCTCTTAGACGACGCTTTTAGCTAAATTGCGACAAAAGTGAGCAGCGGATGCGAAGCGGGCAGACATAGAGCGCGTTCTCTGCTGGCGGGGCATCTGACATGCCAGCGACTAAAATAATAAAAGAACGTCAAAAGAAGCAGGCACATAAATAAACTGCCACCCCCCACCCCCTGTGTGTGTTTGTGTGTGTGTGATTAGGATAAATGTGCACGCGTCCAAATTGATGTGGCCTGCCTTTGTGTGCCTGCCTGTGCGCTGAAGGATAGGCTGAAGCCAAACCGGAAGCGGATATGCGCTGCAATTGTCATACGCCGTTGGCTTTTAGCTGCCACCAAAAATGAGACAGGAAGAGGGAGAGAGCGAGAGATCGAGAGAGAGGGTAGAGGGAAGAGGGGGAGCGAGGAATATGCCAAGTGCGCGCGAGTTGGGCATCTTCATAAAGCGTGTCCTTTGGCCGTGTGTTTGTCGTGTGCGTCGTTTACTTGTACATTTTTATTATTATATTTTCTTCCTCTCTTTTTTTTTTTTCTTTTTTAGCTACTCAAGCACACACACACGCACACATGCACAGCATACGTAGCATCTGATGTTTGTCTAATTTGGCGCTACGTTATTATTAAGTGGCCTCGCACTCGATGTGACACAAAGTGTGGCACACACGAGCCCGAAATGTGGCATTTACTGGCTGAGAACCTGTCTCATATGACATTTCAATGAACCCACATGTGTACACATCTATATATATATATATATATATCTATGTCTGTATTTGTGTGCGTGTGCATCTGTGTGTAAGTAGGTTACGAGATATTCACTTAATTGTATTAGATTGCATTCAAAGGAAAACTTCAATCGAAATATGAATTCAAGGCACAAGCACATTGATTTAGTTGAACGCCTCAAAAGGCAAGCCAAAGTTAAGAACTTTATTGGAAAGTCTATAAAAAAGTTATTAATTTAATAAATTCCTATCTTATTATTATTTAAATATGTGTATATTATTATTTATTGTAGGCAAATTATATATTTATTTATTATTATTATTAATAAAAAAATACAATTAATAATAAAATATACCCTTAACCTGTTGAAAATGGGTAAGCAAAAGGCAGAAGGACGCATCTGCGAGCCCATAAAGTGTATATATTCCTGATCAGCATCAAAATACGCTTCGGTCTCAGAGCCTATAAGAGGTAGGCTTGAAATTTGGAACGTAGATCCTTCTAGTGCCCACGCAATCCGATAATCGATAACTTGCCCCTTTTCCAAGCAGTCGATCGGAATACATTACGAAATCCTGTCTCTAATCTCTCTTAGGTTTTAAGAGCTAGAGTATATATATATATATATCTCTATATATATAACTGTTTGTCCTGACTGACTGACTGACTGACTAACTGACTGACTGACTGACTGACTGACTGACTGACTCACTGATTGGTAATCAACGCTCAGCCCAAACCGTAAGAGCTAGGAAGCTGAAATTTTCACTGTAGCTACCTTATGTGATGTAGGTGCACGTTAAGACGGTTTAGGGAAATTCCACCCACAAGTGTGGAAAAATCGCGAAAAACGTTTGTATGTAACTTTTTTGTTTACCATCCGATCGGCCTCAAATTTATTATTTTCAAAGGTCTTTGTTCAAATTCATTTGAGGGGTTTTTCGCACTTTTTGGAAAATGCAAGCCTCCTTGGTGGAAATGGGAGTCAAAAATTTGGTGGGTGACGTTTCACGCTCAAATTCATTTCCAGAGATCTATAAGAAAAAATCGTTTGATACGTGTTTCACACTTTTCGCAAAATTCAAACTTCTTTGGGGGGAATGCGACTCAAAGATTTTTTGTGCGAAGTTTTAAATTGTGTCCGATTTGCTTCAAACTTATTTTCAAAGCTCTACATAAGAATGTAATGAATGCGTGTTTCAGCGATTTTGAAAATTCCACTCGCAACAGTGGTAAATTGGCGGAAAACGTTTTTATGAAAGTTATTTGTTTACCGTCCGATCAGTTTCAAAATCATATCAAATTTTGTTGAGAACATTGATTTTATAACATACGTGCCACGGGCAAGGCCGGGTTATACCCGCTAGTATATATATATATATATATATATATATATATATATCAAGTATTTTTCATTTCATAGCATATAGTATATCTATCTTCCCAGCCTCTTTTCTTCCCTGCAAATAACTTTGGCTAATATGGTCAACAGACCATATAAGACAATATTGTCTCCATCCGTCCATATCTTTGCTTAGTTAATTTGTCCCTTGGCTACCTGTGAGCAAATTCAGATACTGGACTGAAAACCAGCTCGGACTGTGCTGGAAATTGCAAAGATAATTATTATTATTTAGAGCTAATATTATGGGAACAATAATATGCGCTCGACTAGCCTTCAAGTATATCAAGGAATTCAATTTGAGTTAATTTGATGAAATTAATTGATATTTGTAATAAATATTATACAACATTGAAATTATTCACTCGGCAAATCAATCATGGAGGCGCCTCCACTGGCAGTGGGCGCATGCAATGATTGAATGCCGCACGTTGGATATGTGCCGTTTTCGGTTTTCGGGGCCAGTTTCAGTTTTCAGTTGCCTGCCACGCCCACGGCCAGCTCCTTGTATGACAAAGCAGCTGAGTATTTCCGTCTGTTTACAGTTAATTGCGGCTTAGCCGCAGTTAATTGCATGCTACGTATGCACAATGCCTGGCAGAGAGTGTCAGAGAGTGGGCGAGGTAGTGGGCGGGCGGAGCGGGAATGGCAGTGCTGCTTGCCACTTGCCACTTGCCACTTGCCAGTTACTCCTTGGAGGCATATCAGTTACGGACAGGCAGCCGTTGCTCTGTCACGCCGTTTGTCTGTTTGCGGTTTCAATTGTCACTTGATGTGTTGTGATTATCATATGTACATATGTGCTTGTGTGTGTGTAAGTGTGTGTGTGCGACCACGCCCACTTTGTCCGCTTTGATGCGGTAATTTGTGTAAATGCTCTTGTCAAATGCGCCAGATTATATTTGCTCATGTTTGACAGACATTTGATGGCAGGCGATCTGCGACTTGCTTCCTGCCTTCCTGCCAAGCTAGCCAGCCGCATTGCGTATACGCCGCTTGGGCCAAGCGCTGGCCAATTACACTTACTTTGCTTAATGTGTTAAATTTGTGAGCTCACCTGCTGCCAGTTGCCAAAACAGCAGTAACAACAACAACAACAGCAAGAGAAGTGTGTGCTTAGAAAGTTTTTCGACAAAAGTCAAAACGAGCTTTAGAGCTCATCGGGCAGCAGGTGCGTTCGATGCTCGACAACGACAACTTTAACACTTGCCACACCGCTTGCCCCAGCACCAATTTCCCCTTCCCTCCCCACTTTCCACTTCCCACCCCACCGGGAAGCGACGTTGCGTAAAAATTTATAGCGCTTCTAAGTAATTGGGAGTTCTTGTGTTTTTTTTTTTTGTCTCGCCGTCTTTTTTGTGTCAATCGAACTGTTGCTGTGTAACGCTCGGGCAAGCAGAGTTTAAGCTTAAAGCTGGCTGCGCAATTGCCAATTGGCCAAGCCGTTGTAATTTAAGCGCCGCACTGGGCGGAGACGCCCTAGCATGTGCATATTTGAATAGCAACATGCCTCATATTCAACTAATTAGGCGAGTTTCGCAAATACATTTTCATTATTGTAATTTTACACTCCAGAGCAGTAGGAGAAGGAAAAAAAAAGCTGCGCCAAGGAACAAGCGCAAAAAACTAGGCAACGCGCTGGCAAACTTCATGCAAAGCCCGAACCTGCCCCTGCCCCAGTCCCTGCCCCAAGCCGCACGCTACGCCCACCATTAGTTAGGGGTAGCGCGTTGCAGCGGGCACTGACACATGTAGGCCGAGGCATTTGCATATGCATACGGAAAATCTGGAGGTAAAATGCAAAAGCTACCACAGCAGCAAAAGCAACAAGGGCGAGTTTGTCGTGCGCGGAGAGGGGCAGACGTGAGAAATGCGAACGGCGAGAATGAGGCTCGGCTGTGGCTATGTCTGCTGGTTTGGCATTTCAAAAAAAAAAAATAAAATAAAAAAAATAGTGACTGCTTCGTAACCCTATCAAAATTGAAATACGTCAAAATTCGAAATGTTAAAGAAACCTAACAGAAAAAATAAAAATTTAATTGCATGCAAGCGCTTTAAAGTGAAGCCAGAAAAAGTGTTTGTAGAGCAGACTGAAAAGTTAAGCATATGGAATCAATTGAAGCTTGCTTCAATTAGGGCGTGGCTGAAAGAACTCTCTGAAGTTCAGCTCACGAACCAGCTCGCTGCCTTTAGATTCGGCTCGTGAACCAGGTCTTACATATACTTAAGCTCAGGCTTATATATTTTCAATATATATATATATTTATATATATATTCTTCGCAAAGTCGTACAATTTTTGTATATAAGCAACGATCAGCTATAGTCTCAACAAATATAGATCAAATGCTTATCAAATGCCTATTGCCCCCAAATTGCCTTCTTAAGGCTGACTGCTATGTAATGCTGAATATACCGCTAGACAATACATTACTCAGATTTTATTATAGGGAACATTCACGCTAATTGAGTGAGCCGCTTGAAAGCTGACTGCTATGAAAGCGGAAAACAACCGATTCTTCTTCTCATCCGCTGCTTATCTCTCGCTTTCTCATTGAGTTAGCCATTTAAAAGCTGACTGATATGCACGCGAGGTAATCTCTAGAAATTAATTTACTGAGAATCTGCTGCTGGCTTCACTGAATCGCATTGTGTGAGCCATTTAAAAGCTGACTGCTATGAGCGAAATAAAGAGATCACTAGGCAATGAATTAGCTGAAATCGCATTACATTGATCATTTGGCGCACTCTTCTTAACTTCTGCTGTCTTTCCAATTGCTCTCATTGTGTGAGCCATTTAAAAGCTGAATGCTATAAGCGCACAATGAGTTGAAACTCCATTGCAACGATCATTTGACTGTTGCTGACTTCTCCCTTGCCCAGATATCATTAGAATGATCAATAGGCGCGCTCTTTTTTTTAGATGCTGCTGTCTTCTCACTCGCTCTCATCAAGGGAGCCCTGGAGAATGTTGTCTATGGTCGGACTAGTCGAGCAATGGCCTCAACTCCAGTTCCTGTGCCTATCCCAGTCTCCCCCCCTCTCTCTCTCTCCCACAATCTTCCTTTCTCTTTCATTGTCTATCCATCTACCTATTTGATATCGCTGTGCCGCACTTTCTCCCCATTTCTCTCTCTCGCTCAACTTCGCTGTCTCTCTCCTTAAGCCTAAGCTCAAAACCATTAACACTTGTTTCTGTCATTTTACATGAAAAGCGGAAGCGCTTTTGTTTCTGTGCAACAAACAAGTTTCTTTGGGCCCAGAGTCAGTTGCTGCCACTGCCACTGCCGCTGCCCCTGGCCAAGTCAAGCTACAGTCCTGACTCGGAGCCAACCACCAAAGCGCCCACTCACCTAGAAACGCGAACGTTGGCGGGGAGTGGGGCTCGGGTTGGTTTTGCGGCGTATGCAGGACTTTTATTTTTTGACATGGGTATCCGTATCCTAGATTCATTTGTAGCTTCGCCTGTTTGCAGCAGCAGGCGCTCGTTTATTTGCTTGTTTTTCACTTAGACGGACCACCCTGCCCATCAGCCAGCCAGCGCCGTGCCCCTCGTATCCTGCCCGATTCCAAAAAAAGAAACCGCCAGCAGTGTTAAATACTTGTACTACGTACATTATAACTCGAGCGGCTGGCATGTCAGGCAGCTGGATGAGGGTGCCGCTTGCATGTTGGCCAGAAAACTTTTCCATTCTCTGTGCGGCAAACGGCAAACGGCAACGGCAACGTCAACGTCAAGGCGTGGCTGTTGCCTACATTTCAGCCGACGGGCATAACTTTGCCATTTAAAGGTGTTCACATTGCTGGCTTTGCATACGAGTGCTCCACATGGCGACCAGACGGCGTTAAAATGGATAATCTTTTCTTTTTTCCAGACAGTTACGGCTGCGAATTCAATTTTAAATCATTTTAAATGGTATTTTTTTCTCTACATTTTCTCTTTGACATTAAATTAAGATTTAATAGCGCAAATTCAATTTTAAATAATGTTGAATGGTATATTTTTTATATTAAATTGAGATTTAACATCACATTTCATAAACAGGCACTCGCTGGGAAACTTTCTGAACTTTTTGCAAGCGGGTGAATATTTAGTTTTTTTCTGTTTCGGGTGCCGGTTACTCCTGGCTCTTTATTTTACCATTCCCAGACTTGAATATTCCTCGATCTCTCTCTGTCTCTCTTTCTCGCACTCTCTCTCTCTCTCACACTCTCTAGCTGAGTTCATCTCTCCCAGCGTTTTTGTTTATCTTTACGAGCCTTAAATATTCCTCCGTCGCTCTCGCTTGCACTGTCCCTCTCGCTCTCTCTCTCTCTCTCTCTCTCTCTCACTCACTCTCTCTCTGAGTTCATTGTCTCTCCCCTTCTCTGTCTTCTTCTCTGCATCTCTTTCCAACAGCTCATTTACACTTTATCGCTTGAATAAAGTTGCTCTCAGACTTTGCTTTTGCCTTTACAAGCTTCAGATATTCCTCCATCTCTCTCTTACCCCCACTCTTCTTCTCTCTCTCGCTCTTTCGACCTCTCCTCTCCCCTCCTCTTTATCGCTTGTATTTAAAGTGAATTCCCATAAATTCGCTGTGGGAACTGAACTTTTTATAAAGTTGTTCTCAGCCTTAGCTTTTACCTTAACAAGCCTTAAATATTCCTCCATCTCTGTTTTACTCATCTCTCTATCCTTTTACCGCTGCCTCCCTCGCTGAAATCTGAACTGAATTTCTATAAATTCACATTTTTTTTGATAAAGAATAGAAAAGTTTTACGAGTAGCCGCAAGTTCCCCTTTCTTTTCTGGCCATCAATCTATTTATCTCAGTGTCTCACCTCTAAACAGGGAAACTCTCAAATTGTTGAGATTGTTAGACTTTCCGCTCTCGCTCCGTCTCTTACGATTTGCTTCCATTCTCTTTTATTCGTTCCCTTTCTCTTACCTTCGCCTGATTCTCAAATATTTCGTATATCTTCTGAAGCAACCCAAAAGTCTGGTTAAATTTATATATCTCTTCTCTCTCTCACTCTGCCTTTCTCTCTCTCTCTCTGTCTCCCGCTTTTTGTACTTTTCAAAAGACTTAAGTTATGCTTATGCGTGAATTCTGTGATGCTTTATCATGCATACATGAAATGCCAGCCCCCCACCGAAAAAAAAAAAATGAATGAGCATTCATGTGGTACGTGATTCAATGAGACTAACTGCATTGGCATCTACACAGTCTGAATCCTTTCGAGCAGCGCTGCCAATGTTCTATAGGTGTTTCGCAAGTTTCTTCAACAAAATTAATTTATAAATTTATCATAAAGTCGAGACCAAAAATCCAATGCAAGCACACACATCGTTACACACACACACAAACGCATATGTATATATGTATGTTTATCAAGAATGAATCGAAGACATCGAAGAATTTTGAGTTGGGCAAAGTCATCGACGCTGACGATGCCGGACCAGGATAATATGTGGATGAGGTTGAGGATGAAGCTGAGGATCTGGCAGAGGATGTGGATGATGATGACTGCGCTTGCATAAACGAGTTTGGCCTTAAGTGTGTGTGCGTGTGTGAGGGTGTGTGAGGGTGTGCGTGTGTGTGTCTGTTCCTTTGGCAGTTTCGAATCAATGCGTGAGCCGCATTTTCAATGGGCTCGTCCATCCGCATCCTCCACACTCACCTTGTGCTCATAGAGCCTCGCATTTAAGTTATTTATGCAGACTCGCACATACAAAGCATGCAAAGATTCCAGCAGCAGCAGGAGCAGGAGCAGCAGCTCGACTGGGCGCCCAGCCAGCGGCAGAGATGGAAGCTGGTAGAGTCGTCTAGAGCATCTGCCCCCGGGCTGCATACAATTAGCTGCAACTGTAATTAAAGCAATTGTACCATAAATCTTTTGCCAATTTAATGGCAAATGCTCCGCTCACACCAGATGGGCTGCGGCCCACCCGAGGCGTATGTGCCAAGTAATTGTTGCCAAAAAAGAGACGAAAAAAATAAAATTAAATAAAATAAAACCAAATTAATATAAATTTAATAGTTGGCTGGCATTTATGGCCCACACAGGAAGGAGCAGGAAAAGCGAAAGACTTGGATGGTTAAGAAAAGTCATTAAATGCAACCACACGCGACTCGAAAAAATGATGCGTCGTGTTATACCCTGCATTCCATGCCAGGGCTGCCAACTGAACCGATTTGCGACCGAATTTCCAAATTTTAACTTGCCTTGAGGCAAACCACCAGCAGAACTAGTTGATCTAACAACAGTCGCACCCAAAGCAAGAAACTTAGTTTAATATTTGGTTTAAAATCATTTTTTTAATTGGAAGATATTGTTAAACAATTTATGCGTTGTTCAACACTGTGCATAATTAAAACAAGAATTAACTAATATCGATCAAAAAGAAAGAAAGAAAGAAACAAAAAATACCTTAATGCTAATTAAATTACAATTTTCGATTAAGGCAAATTGAATAGACTCAAAGATTTCTAAATATATTGAAAAAAATAAATTGTATTCTTAAGTTAAGATATAAGCAACAATTGAATTATTGTGGAATAATATTTTGACCAAGTGAAGTACTCTATAAATTGTTAGCTTATTATTTGATTTCAATATAGAAAACTTCTACAAACTTGTTAATATATTAACAAAATATTTAAACAAGCATTTTAATGTCCAACTGCCAGCGAATATGCCCCATGCAGTTGGCAAAAAATAATTAAAAAATAAAAAATGAAATCCATTTAGTCGGCACTCATGAAGCGGCCACTCTTGGCCGCCATTCAAAAGCAATTGAAATTCCAAATTAATAACCGCAGCCAGCCGACTGAAGCTGGCGAGGCAGCAGGCCAAGCGGCAAGCGGCAAGCGCTGGCACGGAGTGGGCCTGGAGAAAACAATCGGCAGGCACATACGTAAGGATAGCAGCATATGTCTAGAGTGTCTATTATAGACTGTTTGATACTGTGCCAACATCGGGTCCAGCTTCGAGTGATAGAAATGTCGGGGGCGAAGCCCAAGACCAGCGGCAAGTCCAAGTCCAAGCCGAAGCGTACTTCGCCACGTTTGTATGACCCAAGTGACTTGCCTTCGTTTATGCAGCCGCAGAAGCTGCCATGGAATGTGACGGACGAGCAGCGACATCGTCGTCCCAAGTCGGAGATTGTGCGGGAGCTGCGACGATTGCGCTCCCTGCCAGTGCGCTCCGACGATGACGAGGAGGAGGAGGAGGCGGATCTAGCAGCAGCACAGCCCATACGCACGCTGGAACAGCTGGATGCACTGCGTCTGACGCGCCATCGCATCGAGCAGCTGCTGCACAGCACCACATTCGAGCAGGCGGTGCGCAGCTGCTTTGTGCGGCTGAACATCAACGCGATCAATATGCTGCCCGAGCATCGCATTGCCGAGATAATGGACATCACGGAACTGCCGGAGGGCTACTATGTGGGCAAAACGCCCACCAATATTGCGCTCCAGCTGCGCTACGAGGATCTCGTGATGAAGCACGAGCTCAACGACATCTCCAACATGGCGTTCACGCGCGAGGAGTTCGACTTCTGGCACGATAACTGCATCTGCCAGGGCATCGAATGGCCCACCACGGAGCTAATCTCAAGCAAGAAAATCGAACTCTACAATGCGCTCAACAGCGAGGGCAAAATCACATCCTTGCTGAAGCAGAACGGACTGCTGCCACTCTCGATGCCGATGCGTCCAGTTCCCAAGGGCGGGCTCCTGGAGCGTCTGGGCGGTGTCTATCCATGGAAGTTGCAGCGTCCGCCGCCTCCGCCACCGCCCCTAGCAGCACCGCCAAATCCTGAACTGGATGCTGCAGCTAGCAGCGAGGGATCTGGCGAACCGGCAAAGCCAGAGCCCGGCTCGGAGGAGGAGCTGGAGGCACCGCGATCAGAGCCAATGATACCCAGCGCTTAGCCTCTTGGGCGAATCGACGGAAGTTCCTGTTTGCGCCACTAAATTCGGAAATAAGTATATTGTTTTAGTTTTGGCTCAACAAATTTATTAAGTTGCAGCTGTAGAATACAAAAATAAAAATCTCACAAAATCAGTTCAATCGAAAGTCTGATCAAACAAGTGTGGAAGAGGAAATATACATATATAAAATGCCATGCAAAATCATTTTAGAATTCAAATGATCCAAATACAATTGAAGTTGATATGTATATTGAGCTATTCCGATTGACTGATTGACTTACCGATGGATGCCCAATCTTTCACATCAACTCATAAGAAAGCTGAACAATTCCACTCTTACCTGTGTTGAATTGGGCGAAAACGTCTTAGGAAACTTTTTTAAAACTAACTTAAATTTTCAGCCACTTTCGAGAGGGCACGCACGGGGCAAAAAATGGGCGGGCAACTGTCAAATATTTATAAAAATGAACAAATTAAATGTTATTCGAAATGTCATTCACTGACTGCGGCAAATCCACTTCGGTGCATACAAATGACGGACCAAGGTGAATTTGAAAAGGGAATTGCTTCGGATAAAGCCGGGCAATGATGTTATGTATTTTCCTACTTAGTTTCGTTAACGCACAACTTTTTGAAACAATCATAGAAGTCGGCGAACAGACACAAACTTTTCGTGCACGTACGCAGTTCTGTACAATTTCTCAGTTCAGTTCGATCGTAGCTCTAACAAGCAACGTGTTTAAACATTTCTATATATTTTTTTACTTTTGCCAAAAATAAAAGTCGAACTTTTGGAAAACCCTAAAGATAATTCTTGCACATTTTTACAATAAAATACGTATATATAGATAAATATATGTATATATATAAATTGGATTTCTGAGTTTGTTTTTGGTAAGTTCCTCAAGCAGTTTCGACTTTAAGCGTATTTGGCTTTCATAGGATTTTTGAATCTCATTTTTCATTCTCAGTTTAATTTGGTTAACGAGAAGTTGCTGGTTCGAAGCGTTAACTATAGCCAATCGATATGACGGATGAGGAGAATCGCACGCAAGTGGTACGCCTGTTAGGCGACATGATGAACGCCCACTCGGACGTGGTGCGGCAATCCACCGAGGAGCTGACTAGCCTCTACACGGATCCAGACAGCACGGTTCAGGTGTGCATGGTGCTCGGCAATGTTGGCAAGCTGCCGGCAATGCGCAAATGTGCCGGACACATACTCAAGAATCGGCTGGCCCAGCCGGACGTCTGGAAGAACTTGCTGCCCAACCAGCAGAAGGAGGCCCAGGATGTGCTACTCGGCGCATTCAAAAGTATGACCATGAACGATGATGAAAACCTGCAGCTGACGGTTGTGCGTAATGTTGGACTCGTAATGGGCCTCCTGCTGGACGCTGAGAATGCCGAGGCTGCGGCCTGGAACGATCTCATCATCGATCATGTGGAGGAGCTGTGCGTATCCAATGAAAAACTTAGCCAGCTGCTGGGCGCCATTTGCTTCAAGTTGCTCGTGAAGACATCGCCGAATATGTTCGAGAAATATTTGGTGCGTGCCAAGAACATATTCGTTCGCACTCTGGAACTGGCCAAAGAGCAGGGCGAGTTGGCCACACCGGCAACGGAACACTTGCTGTCCGGCTGGCACATGGCCATACCGCTGTTCCGCAGGCGTCCCAACGACCACGAAGAGCTGGCCGCCACATTGCCTCTGATCATGCAGATGACGCATGCCTTTGCCTATCAGCCGAATCCGAAACGCAGCTGTCGAGGATTCGATGTGCTCGCAAAGCTGAACAAGCACCTGCCGGAGCTTATGTGGCCGCATCTGAAGCTGGTGCTCGATGAGCTCTTTCTGCTGGCGAGCGACACAAATCTGAGCGATGAAATCCGTGTCCAGGCCATAATGGCCTTGAGGAACTGCGTGCGCTGCAAGCGGCGTCACATCATTCGCCTGAAGATGATGGACAAGCTGCTGATGACCCTCTATCGCCTTATGGCCATCAAGCCGGCTCTGGATGCGGATGGCGAGGAGCTGTACCTGGGCGACACGGAGGAGTCGCAGTCGCCGCTATCCGAGGCCGCCCAAACGGTGCTCTATATTGCCGCCGAGTCGGACACCAATCGCGTTGCGGTGCGTGTCCTGCGCCTGATGCAGCCGCAGCTAGAGCAACAGCGGTCGGCGGTGCACCGTGTGGCCGCCCAGGTGTTTCTAGCTCTGATGGCCAAGGGATTTACAGACCTGCTGGCCGATGCCCCATTACGCAGCTTTATTTCTGCCGTCGAGACGGGCATTCATGATGTGGAGCCAATGGTGCGCAGGTCCGCGCATTTCGCGCTCGCCATTATGGCCGAGAATCTGCAGCCAGAGATTACCGTAATGGCGCCCCAAGTGCTGGCCCTGTTTTGTGAATTCTTTGATCAGATGACGCCAGAGCAGCGAATGGCCGACCGCGAGACGGAGGCACAATCACGCATGTTCTGCACACTGGAAATTTATTGTGAGAGCCTTAAGCGGGAGGCACTGCAGCCGCATCTGGTCGACCTAATGAAGCGGCTAATGGATGCTATGCAGCCCGACAACAATTCCATTTCGCTGCGCCAACTGGCGTTGAGTGCCGTCGCCTCTTTGGCCAAAATATCAAAGGATTTATTTAGGCCGCACTTTGATGATGTGCTGGCCATTACGTTGCCGCTGGTTAGGGAGACGCCCCCGGAGGAACGAATGCTGCTACGAACTCAAGCTATACAGGTTAGATTATTAATAAGCGCCCTTCAATGCGATTTTCTGATCATCCTGCCACTAACATCGCCTTTCTATGCGAATCTCATGGCCTCAATTAAAGCTCAGAAGGTTCTCTTACTCAGACGTTCACTCTCTTACAATTAAAAACCTTATTGCAGGTGGTCAATATGCTGAGCAACGTTGATTCTGAGAAATTCGCTGTGTATGCTCCGATGCTGATGGACAGCTATTTGGAGATGATGCAGCACATGACTATTGCGCAGGTCTTCACGTTCGAGATGCTCGCGATGCTGTCCTACTATGTGCCCGAGCAGATAAAACTGAACTTTGGATTTCTTATAGTTGGAATTTTGAGTGCAATCAAGGACGGCAAGGATAGCGATGACGACAAGGACGATGACGGACTCGATGCCGAGACTGATGCCGATCCCGATGCCGATGCAAGCGTCTGTGCCGAAGAGGACAGCATTGGCGACGGACACGGCGATCAGACGGAAGAGGGCAACACCCGAAGCATCACCAGCACCGACAGCTTAAGCACTACGGCCGCACCCGATGAGGCGCTATTGTGCCTCAAGACATTGACCGTCAACGTGCCGGATACGGTAATGCCCTATATATCGGAGGCGACACGCTGTGTCTCCCCGTACACGGATTCGCAGAACGAGCTGGGCAAACGGGCTGCATTCGAGGTGCTGACCGAATTTGCCATTCTTCTCTATCGCAAGGACGTCAAGGATGCGGCCAAGCGCCAGCTGAACGTACTAATGCCGGATTTGGTTGACTTTGTGGAAACGGCCAAGGAGACGGCCAATGTTGTTGCTGCCATGAACTGCATCACAAAGTTCCTCAAACTGTTTGGGTCCGAGGCTCTGGAAGGTGAGGGATTTGCCGATATGATCATAAATATTGTGCGCAAGACCCTGCGCCGCAAGCTCAACTGTCAGTTCGATATTGGCCAGGACACGAAAATGTCCATACTGCAACAGTGGAGCCAGGCCATGCATTCCGAGACCGAGGTAATGGAGGCCGCCGGCGAAATGCTGCCCGTCTTTGGCCAATCGATGCGTCGTCGCCAATTTGCCGGCCATTTTCACAGCATTAGCAATCGCTTCCTGAAGAGCCTGCGCCAGTGCAAGCCCACTGGCCAGATCACGCCGCATCTGTACTTTCTCTACAATCTCGTCTATCGCTGCATGGAGCCGCTGGGCGTCATCGCCGAGCAGTACTACGATGTGCTCTGCTATAGCGTCGTCGACTGCATGATGGACGACAAGCCGCATGTGCTTCAGTTTGCCATCAATTTGATCAACTGGATGCTCACGCATGCCCATGACAAAGAAACCCTGGATACCATCATCATGGCCACCTCACAGGTGTTTATCGATGCCCTCAATGCCAACTCGCCACTGGCCAAGGAGAAGCGGGAGCAGGTTGCCGCAATTCTGGCGCGCATGATCATGAACTGCGAGTCCCTGTCCACCGAAGAGATTCTGCCTTTAATCTACGGCAATCTTCCGTTTTGCCACAACTTCGATGCCTACGTCCAAGTGGTGCCTGCTCTGCGCCAACTCTACCAGCAGAAGCCAGCTGTGCTGGAACCACATCTCCTCCAGACTCTGCAAGTGCTGCTCGAATCGCTGGAGAAGCATCAGCTGCCCAATGAGGTCACGCGTCAGGCTGCCATCGAGCTGCTGGGTCTCATCAAGGTCGACCAGAAGTCACTTTACGATGATGTCAGCCGACAGTTTCCTGGGGCTAGTGCCTTGATCGTTTAAAAAAAAAGTATTGTGTATTTTCTAACACTGGAAAATACTAAAGAGTATAAAAAATACGAAAATGCAGTATATCTGTAGGTATTGGAATCATTGAGAGCTGTGAAAAGAACCTGAAAAAAAAGGAATTGCAACTCAGGACGGGGTGACAAAAATTTAGTAGGTTGGGCCAATTAATCACAACACGGGATCTCAATCAGTACGAACGTAAAAACACTCTACAAAATTCTGGTGCACTTACTATCGGTAAATAAAATCAAAATTTCAGTACCCGAGCAAGTTTTACTGCTGTTTGTCGTTATGCATTAGCTATAGAATAATCTGATTTTTAAGCATTGATAAAAAATGGTATTTCAGGGTTTATATTATATTCATTTCCTGAAAATGGGGCGAGTTATCCATCTGAAACAACCCTAATCTGGCATGGGAACTCGGTTTTTTTGAGCGTATTTCATCAAATTTTGTGGGTAGACTGTCATATACTATTTTATACCGCACTTTTAAGATACCTTCGCTCGTGTCTTCCAATATTTGAGTAATTGTCTTGGGTCTTGGTATTAAGGCCCCGAAAAAAAAACCAGAGTTAATCAAAAGTGCGCTTCCCATAGTGTGGGGTAGGGGAAAGAAGAGGTGCGCAGCAGGCGGCGTGTGGTTTTTTTCTAATGTATAAAAAAGAAGGCAGCTAGAAAGATTGTAATGGCAGCTCAGCGTGGATTTAGGGTATTTACTAGTCGACTCGAGCACTCATACTTTCCTCTCTTTGAGTGTTTTTACAGAGTATAAGACAAGAATTTTAGTTGAAGGGATTTAGAACGTGATCAACCTTTTATACGCGCTGTCAATGCTCTAGCTCAGCAGAATATATTATATAGTTAGATGTATTTACTCGGCAATCGATCAAAGTTAAACGTCATGAAGCTATTTAAGTGGACTGCTGTTCATTTTTCTAAGCTGTCCGGTGGATAATAGCCAATGAAACAATGCAATAAAGCGATGTTTGGGGGTGATTGATTGGGTCACAGGCCGAAATGGGCGAATGCGAAAAACATAGCGACAAATCGAATTCTCAAGCGAAGCGCTGCCGGAGGAGGAGGAGGCGGAGACGGAGGGGAAGGCGGAGGGTTGACCCACAAGAGGGTAAATAAATATGTAAACTGTTTCAATGCAATTAGTGACAAACTGGGTTAGAAAGAGAGACAGCAGGAATCCTGCAACAGTTGCCCAGCACAAGGAATGTAAAAAATGTCCAGCACTTCATTCCACAAGGGCCTCGGTGCTGCGGTCGGTCGGTCGGTGGGGGAGGAGGGGAGGAGTGGGGGGAGGGGGTGGGGAGAGGTACTTTTGCTTGCCACATTTTGGATGTCAAGTTTTGAAGGCCAATGTGATTGAAATTTTGGCCAAGTTACAGTGAATTGAATTGGCAGCAAATTGTCGCCAATAAGGCAGGCAAATTAAATAAAATGCAATTAGCCAACTAAATGGGCGAGGGGCGTGGCACGTGATGACAATCACACGGCTGATGAGCAATTAGAAAATACACGGTTGCGTTCTAACAGAGCGCAGAGCGGCGCAACCTTGAAGCGAGTCCTTTTTCTTGTTTGCTTCTGTTTTGGCCGCGAACAGACAGACTGGCCAATTAATTAATATTTAATTTATAGCCTGAACAGTTTGGCCAACAATTTCATTATGCTCTTGCCGACTTGTTTTCCTTTTGGTTTTCATTTCTACGCCCTTGTCGGGGTATTCTTAGTTTATCACGCAGTGTGCAACGCTTTCAACAAGGCAGCTCACATAAAGTATATATGTTCTTGATCAGTATCAATAGTTGAGTCTATATAGCTCTATTTGTCTGTCCGTCTGTTTGTTCTCATGCTAACTAGCCTCTATATCTTATATCGTTCAAAATTGAAAGACAAAACTTGTTCTGTTCTACAAGATATGTTGCCCAAACTAGGCTCGTAAGAGCCTAGAGGATATATAAGATATATATATCTCGTACACATCGGGGTACTATATCATAAAGAATCGATAAAGAAATGAGTTTTTGCATGTTAAAGTCTTCGGCTCTTCAATATATCTTTTATATATCTATATATGTATATATCTTATATCATATCATATCACATCGTTTTACTACAAGGGTATTTACGCTTCGGCCTGCTGCAGATGGTCATTTTCTGCTGTTGTTTTTGGTTTTTTTCCGCGCATTTTTTGGTTGGCCAGTTGGCCAGGCTAACAAAAATTTTGTTTCTACATACTTTGCAGAGGTTTTTTCTCTAGTTTTTTTTCTTTTGTGTTTCTTGCACCATGTACTGTTATTCCGCACTCGTCTAATTAACTTGAAATGAGTTTTTCGTTTTCCCGACTTTCATCTGCTTTTTCCCCCTTTCCATTAAGCTCTAACTTTTTTGTTGCAGCAGTGCGTGTGTGTGTGAGTGCTTGTGTGTGTGTGTGTCCGACAAATGTCTTTTTTATGCTGCTGTTGTTTTTGCCTTGGCAAAATGTCACTTAATAAATTTGACGACTGTTTTATGTTGTCGCTTTGGCCCTTAAAATGAAAAAAAAAGATATATATATATGTATATATATAAAAAACACAGCAAAAACAAACCTTAAAAAAATGGAAAACCAGAAAGCAACACGCCCATTACAACACGTAGTGGCCATAAATATAAAAGGTTGTCACGCCCACAAAAGTGGGTGGGGCGTGGGCGGGGGAATGCTCATATGCAGAGGGCAATGTAGAGCCAACCTTGACCTGCGGCAGGTTAGGGTTAGGCATACATATATACATATGTATGTGTGTGTAGGTGTTTGTGTGCGCTAACGGCACACGCACAATCAAGATCAAATGTGTGTGGGCAGGCTCAGGTTGCGTTTGTTAACGTCTCCTGATTTGCCATATTAATTGCGCATCAGCTCATGAGGAGCAGCAACCGCAGCAGGAGGAGACAGAAGAGGGGAGAAGCAGCAGGAGCTGTGCTTGGTCTACCGTACACTGCGATCTGCAGGTGAGGTATAACAGCCTTCTCCAAACTGCTAGTAAAAGTGGGCGTGGCCGAAACTATTGTGGCTCACATCTGAAAATTAATTTTTCTGTAAGTCTATTATGTAAGTCTATATTATAAGCAGGAATAAACAGATATAGTGGACTTCAACTCGGCTCGCCTTGTTGTTTAACGCTGCTGGGCGCTTATAATTCTCAACGAGTTATGGCGAAAAGCTGGCAAGGTGTTTGTCAACCCTGAGTTGAAAGCAAAATCTGCTGTTGTTAACATTCTGAGGTTCTTGAGCCAGCCTGGCTTAATATAACTTAAAATATGTTTTTTAATGCTGCGCGCTGCTCAGCGATGCAGAAAAATCAACTGTGCCTCACTTTGGGCCCCGCGCCTTTGTGTCGTTGACATTTTCTATATTTTATTTTCTGTTATATTACAATTTCCTGTGCTCTTATTTTATTTGTTCCCTGTTTTCGGTTTGCTGCTTTTATTGGTCCACGCGGCGTATGGGTTACATGACACAAATACGAGTAAGTTCAAGTGAAAGTCACTTCCATTGCGGGCAGAGGCAGCCGCAGGAGCTCGTCGGAGCTCGTCGGAGCTGGTCGGAGCAGCGGGCGGAGCAGCGGGCGAGCGGCACATGTTACCAGCTTTACTGCTGCTGCGACGGCTCAACTCGACTTTTGACATTTACAAGTGCCTGGCGGGCATCCATGGCCGGGTCCGTGGTCCGGGCGAAATACTGACGTCTGACGTTTGGCTGTTGATGTTGCGACTTTTGGTCGGATTAAATGCGCTGCTACACCTGGTGACATATCTTCGAAAACAAGCGTGCAGATGGGCGATGGCAATCAACGAACATCAAAATTCAACGTTCAACTTTACCAAACGGCAACAACGAAAACAACAGCAGCAGCAGCAGCAGCATCGGGTCGAGCAGGAGCTAGGGCATGGACATCGTATGGCAGCATCAGCATCAGTCAAAACTTTGCCAGCAACTGAATTATGTTATTTGGTGACGGGGCGCGCACAGATGCAGATTCGGTTAGCTGAGTAGCTGGGTTGGTTGGGCAGCAGTCGATAGTAATCGTTGGCTCGGTTGGCACAGCAATGGATCCGGATTTATAGGTGAATGGCGCCACATGCATACCAACATGCCTGGTTAAGACACGGCACAGTGAGTCAACATTCGCACAAAATATTGATTTATTATCGATAACACGAGCGTAATCTATACTGATGACAAGCCGGTTATCGATATCGAGAGCTTAGCTTTTATTCATTTTTTAATTATCGGGGCAACAAAATTGTCTGTGGTTCGAACCAGCCTTGAACCAGGTGTTGGTTCAAACCTTTGTCATATTGTTTTAGTTAATTTGAAGCAAATATGGCTTGGTTTATGTTTTCATTTGTTTGGTTTTAGGACAACTGCTTAGTTGCAGTTTGAACTATTACAGGTCAAACCCGCCTTTTGCTTTGTGAAATTGAGTCAATCGAACATAATCGATACATTTGAATTGTATTTTAGATAGATCAAAAAAATATTTTAATATTTTAATTTTTTGGCATAATAATTTCCTGGATGGCACGATTCATCCTTTTGGTCCGAAAGAGTAAATGATCTGTGACTTTAGTTTTGGATATTTATTATCAATTACTATACAGACCATTAATCTGGTATCGGAACTGTTTGAGGCACTTGATTTCACGAATATCAATCCCAGTGTGCGACGACTTAGTCGCATGGCTCAACTCTAGTATCTAGGAAAGCTGGTCAATGAAGCTCCCCGCACGCTCGTGCAGCTTATTTTTGTATGCTAACAAGCAGCTAGAACATATTTAATGAACGGTGTTATTAGTTGTACGCGTTCATTACAAGGTTTTCGCAGTCAGCCTCAAAGCAGCTGCAACAGCGAATCGTTCGGGTCAAAAGCTCAAGAGTTTGAAGCATACAATTCGATACTGCTAGGGAGCATTATAGAGTCGCCAAGTTACAGCTTGGCTTCATTAAAATGAAGCTGCAGACTCATGATTAGTCCAGATACAAGCATATTTGGCCCAGCAGCGAGTGGCTGAAGGTAAATGTGGAGGAGGCCTTGTGGATTGCGCAGATTGGCAATCGAGATTGAAGTAGACTGCTTGGAGTATGGCTTAGCTATGCTCAGCACCTGTACCTGGAGTTAATCAGCTTCGGCTGGCTAGAGTCTGGATTAGGGATCTGCAGCTCGCTGCTCCCGTAAATCGCAATATTGTGCCACAGGAACAGTCGATCGATCGATTTATTCTAATAGCCGATTCATAGTAATTGTAACAGTATACGGAAGGTGTTCGATTGGGTTTTCTATCGAAAGAGGATCGTGTACCACTGTGCAGGTGACGGCAAGCGCCTCCCCCAGCCAGTCATTACATGCCGCACATTTTCCATTTTCCATTTCGCTTTTCATGTATTTTTTTTTGGCAATGCCTTGTGCCACTGCCTTGAATATTTTTCTTCAATTTTATTAAAATTATGGAAATGAATGAAATACTTTTATACTTATCTGCTGGCACTGGCTGCTGTTGCTGCTGCCGTTGCCGTTGCTGCTGCTGCTTGCCCCGCTGGCGTCGGCGACATCTTTTGAGCGAACGAATTTATCGAAAATTGCAGCCGTCGTTTGCCACGCCTCCGCCTCCAGTGGCAGCTACAGTAATCCCCTTTGCTGATGCGAATCCAATCGTTGCACCGAATGTTACCTGCAGCTACCTGGGCTCACGCATTCACCATGCCCAACCGCCCACTCATTTGCATGTCCAAGTTTCGGTTATGGTTCTGATGCCGACTCCGATATCCGATTCAGCTACAAATTTGCTGTTGCTAATTTTCCTTGCATTTTCCTTCACTGCAACGAAGAAAACTGTGGAGAAAAGTGGAAAACATCAGCTGGCCAACTCGCGTTTAATTGTTTTAATTGCATTTCATTTCATTTCTCTGCCTCATTGTGGGTATTTTGTTGCCGTTTCATTTTGTTACGGCCAGTTTCTTCTTCTTGGGCTATACTTAACCCTCCCCGCCCTACCCCCAAACCCTTTGCCCAGCACCTGCAGTTGTAAAAGTTGTTCAAGTTTGTTGTTCATTAGCGCACAAACTTGACACCAAAAATGGGCACTACGCCCGCTTGCCTGGCGCCACCTGGCGGTGCATTTGGCAGGCTGTCACTAATTGCATCGGAGAGGTTACCCGTGTTTTTCTCCCCCCCCCCCCTTTTTCAGCCCGGCTGCATTGGGAGTGCGTTTGCCACGCCCACACCCAAATGCCGGCTGCACAATTTGATTTGTCGCAATATTTTTCGCATTTTGCACATCAATCACAGCCGTTGCAGGTCCAGGTCCAGGTTCAGTTCCAGATCTAATTCGATTTAGTTTAGCTACGAAATGAAAAACCTAAATTATTTCACTTTCGCCTCAATTTCGCCAATTGGCCGTGTTATATTATGATTCTGAGTAGCATATTTTGCGGCTGCCAAGTAAATTATTTTGACTGCTGTCTTTACAAGTTGTATTTGAAATTTGGTATTATAGAAGTATTTTATCTGGGATAAAATAATATTTTGTTTTTTAAATTAAATATAATAAATTAGAGCAGCATACTATATAATATTTCATGCAATATTTGCTAAGGGTTAAGATGTATTTAAGGTTGGCAAAAGACAACGATGCGATTTGTCAAGGGTACGAATCAGAAACTTAAATCTCAATAGAGCCAAAAGGATGTGCGTAGAATAGGTGGAAGACTTGATATCGAAAATTTTGGATGAATTAGAAAACTAATTTTGACTTCCTGGATCTGAGTCTACATATCAAAGCTTACATATGTATATAGCATTTGAAATTGTACAAAAATTCCTTTGGGTATGCACTAAGTTTAAGACTGCTTTTTTTTTACCCCAGTAGATTTCGGAGTCCACTTAGAGTTATATTTAATGGCAATCTATCGAAATGCAGGAGAAAACATATTGTGGAACTACAAACAGGCAATGGGCATAGTTTTGGCTGACAATTAGCGCCATGGACTGCGTCTCTTTGTCCAGTGCAGATGACAGCTTAGAAAAATCACCGCCAGGTTGGGCTGGCAGAGTCCCTCACGAGCTGTGTGTGTGTGTGTGTGTGTGTATGGGAGGTAGGGGTATTCAAGTTTGGAGTGGTTGCCCGCCTGTCACTAGACAAATGTGACATATTTGCGGCACATGGCCATCTCGCTTGCACCCTGTATGCCGTATGGCAGCAGCATCATTAGTCATCTTCAAGTGGGCGTTGAGTGGAATTATGCAAAAGTTGCCTCAAAGTGACCAAAATCACGCGCACAACAACAATAACAACAACAACTACAGAGAAGAGCCACAACAATAGCTGGCATTCCACTTGAAAGTCAAAGTCAAAGCCGTGACTGTGACTGCCACACACTTTGTTACTGTAAAGTTGGCGCCGGAGTGGACAGAGCCGGACCGGATTGGAGGAGCACTGGAGTGGAGGAGCCCGGCAGATTTGGAGAGCTGTTGAGCAGCGGCAGCCGGGTCCCCAAATTAATCTTATTTAATTTGAATTTTTATATAAATAATGTAGAGCTCACCGAAAAGCCGCCAAAACTTTTGTTCAAATTTTTATTATTAAATGGCTGCGGATAGCGTCCAGGGTGTGTGTGTGTCTGTGTGTGTGTGCGGACGAGGAGGGCGATGAGCGATGAGTGGGCGGAGCACGTGCGCGGCTACTTGTGAACACTTTCCAATTTGTTGAATCCTCGCCAGCAAAACAATTTGTGGCCCCCATCCAAACACTGTAAACAACAGCACTAGAGAGTGGAAGGGGGAGAGGGAGACCGTGAGTGGGAGTGGAAGAGGAGCGGCACCTGCTGGCGGTATAAGCAGCGGTAACTAGTAAACTGGTGGCTGGACATGGGCCGGGCTAGGCCCATCCTGTCCAAACGTGTGTCATTCTGTGGCAACGCGGCACCAAAATGATTTATGACAAAGCTTTGCGCCCGCCCGGGATCGGTTGAGTTCGCGTACATGACCAGGGGCAGGGGGGGGGGGGGGGCAGGACCGACACAGGGCGCCACTGCGGCATCTGGGGCAAGCAGCGAGCTAGCCGGGCCCAATCGTGCCGCATTTGTCGCATAAATGCAAAGTGTTTTAAAGTTGTTGTTGATTTTGCCAGAGCCCGGCTGAGATTGAGCGAGCGTCGAGAGATGAAATATGCACACGGTTATGAACAAGACAGGGGGCGGCGAAAACAGTTCACAAAGGTGACACAAAGTTGACGAGCTTTAGATAGATGCGCAGAGCATAAAGGTTAAATTGTGATAAGCAAAACAACAACAACAAAAAAAACAAAAAACTGAAACAAATTTACCCAAGACAGCCAAAGCTCCGTTTATGCGTACCTAAATAAAGTTCCCTGCCCCCCTCCCCCGCCCGCACACACACAGACACGGCGGATATAAGATACTACCTATTTACTTAGGCAACTTCATCGTGGGCAAAACCCAAATTGGGCCTTAAGAAGAAAGTAGAGAAATATGCGATGGGATATGGAAATAAGCAATACTTGGTTTACGAATCAACGACGATCCAGCTTCGAATATCAGGCTAGTGTATGGACTAAGTATTAACCATAATATCTAGTTCTTAACTACATATATCCCATACCTATCTCTTTATAAAAACTGTTTGTTCTGACTGACTGACTGATTGGTGATCAGCCCATACCGTAAGAGCTAGGAAGCTGAAAACTGGCTTCAAACTCGTTTTCGGCGATCTTTGTCCAAATTCATCAAATGGGAGTTTCACACCTTTCGAAAAATTCCATTTCTTATTGGTGCAAAATGCGCTTCGAAGATTTCTTAGTTTATTTTTCGGCTTCAAGATTCTCACCACAGTCCTAACATAATTCCAACTTTTGATTTTGTAAGCAGATAGATTTCAAGTATATTTTCAAATATTTCTGTAAAATTTAACTTTAGACGTGGAGCAGATTTAAATTTCCCTCGGACGATAACTGGATAAAGACGTTATACCTAAAACTTAAGGCATAAATCTTGCTACTTGCAAGGCCGAAGAGTACGCGCTATATGAATATATATGTGTGTGTGTGTATGCATGTATGTATGTGTGTACGCATGTCTGTGTTTATATACACATGTGTGTGGGTATGAACCTACATGTAAATTATAGTTCCCCTTTAGAAGAGGCAGATTAGATTTATTTTCCGCTGCGCTACAATTTAAATAAAACGTGTCTTTAAATGTAGCCTTCCTCCTCGATTCTCATAAATTCAAGTAGGCCAAGCAAATTTTCATGCTTTTTCTGTTTTTTTTTTGTGTTAATAATTTGTGTTGGTTTTGTGTATAAAGGTATGTATGCATGTATGGATGTATGGATGTATGGATGTATGTATGTATGTATGTATGTATGTATTTATGTATGTATGTATGTATGTATGTATGTATGTATGTATGTATGTATGTATGTATGTATGTATGTATGTATGTATGTATGTATGTATGTATGTATGTATGTATGTATGTATGTATGTATATATGTATGTATGTTTGCTTGTATGTATGTATGTATGTATGTATGTATGTATGTATGTATGTATGTATGTATGTATGTATGTATGTCTATATGTATGTATGTTTGCTTGTATGTATGTATGTATGTATGTATGTATGTATGTATGTATGTATGTATGTATGTGTGTATGTATGTATGTGTGTGTGTATGAATGTATGTATGTATGTGTGTGTGTATGTATGTAAGTATGTATGTATGTGTGTATGTGTGTATGTATGTATGTTTGTATGTATGTATGTATGTATGTACGTATGTATGTATGTATTTATGTATGACTGTATGTATGTATGTATGTATGTATGTCTGTATGTATGTATGTATGTATGTATGTATGTATGTTTGCTTGTATGTATACATATATATATATGTATGTTTGCTTGTATGTATACATATATATATATGTATATATGTACAAATTGTTGTACGATCGCCTATACCAAACAGGACCTGATTTACTTTCCGCTGCGGTGCAATTTTAGTAAACCGCCTATAAAATAAAGTCCTCCTCCTCGATTCTCATGAATTCAAGTGAGCCTAACCAGTTTTCATGCTTTTATTAGAAGTGTTAAGCGATAATAAGTTGAGTTGCCAATCTAAAAATGTAATATCTGCTCATAGTCTAACTCAAATGTATTCTCTTCGATTGTCATTCTCTCTCTCTCCTTCTCTGTCTCTTTCTCTCTTAATTTTATCCAGTTTTTTTACTCTTGCTTCTTTTGTTCTTTCAGTGATGCTTCTATATGGAAAATCTGGCTCCCTTCTGTGTACATTTTTTGGGGTAAGTACAAATTTGCATAAATGTCTGTATATATATATACATATATAAATCTGATCGAGATATTTTTTACATATATAAACGTTCAATTATTTAGTTGGGATAACTTAATGAAATCCCGTATTCCCCTGCTCATTTCTGCCCCAGACAATTGTTATGTGATAGTCAAGTGTACTCTTTATGTTTTTCGATTGTTATTTTTCAATTGTGAGGTCTTCTTTTTAGATATTATGTGTATGTAGTAGTGTTGCCAGATTTATATGCCAAATTGATCTAGAGGTCAAACCATAATCAAAAAGCCAAACCGGGCTATGGCACTGCTAAATTTTAACATGAAAACTCTTGACAGGCAGATAAGATTGCAGCGTTGCCACTTTGCTAGCATAAAAATAATTACAGAAATAAAATTGACAGTTGAGTTGTCTTGTCAGCTCGTGTCGCCAAGGTATCGCCAATAAACCGAGGTGCTGCCACACTTTTCCGAACTCTTAACATTTGCCTAACAAGAGAATACTTAAAGGTGATTCAACTCTATGTGAACTAAACACATTAACTGTGACTGGAACGTGAAGGCACACACTCTTAGCCATTAAATATGATTCTGATTAAATAAACATTGACTAAAAGGTATATCCAAAGCTCTAGCATGTATTTAAGCTGTGGCCTTAACTAATTTAAGGATGAAGCTGACGGCCAGCCTCCACGCCCGAAATGTGATAGGCCCATGAGAGCCGAAAATAAAAGCATTTTTAATTTTATTTTTATTCTGCTGACAGGTGGGCGGAGATTCATTGTCCTGGCAAGGCGGACCGATGAGCCCGAGCCGACTTTTTAATTGTATTAACACGCTAATGTAAATCGCATAATGCCCCACCCTCGTCTGCGAAGAAGAGGGGGGAGGCGTGTGGGTAAGAAAAGGTCTTTGGGGCTCGTCTCCAACTTCGCTTATTTCATATTTATGTTTATATTTTCTTCAGTCACGCTTTTAAGAGCGTTGAATAAATTTTAATTGTCTTCGGATGTCGCGATGCTTTTCATTTATTTTTCGTTGTGCCCCCGGCTGGGGTATTAAAAAATATTGCAGCATAAGGTCCTGCGCGCTGCCCACCAAAAACAAAAAAAAAACAGAAAAGGTAAACAACAAAAAAATAAAAAAACATATGGCCGACATTATGCGCGTACTTACACTTATACCATACGATGTTCTTTGGCCCTTGGCCCTTGGCCTTTGGCCGGGCAATAGTAAAAGCGAAATTAGCCGAACGCAAGAGAACAACAAATTTTCTACCTGTTGGCCATAAAATAAATTCCATTATATTGTGACAAAAAAAAAAAGAAAAGAAAATGAAAACACAAAATGAAAGAACAGAAAACGCGCTCGTAAAAATAATAATAATAAAAGCCAAGCCAAATGACGCAGCACAAGCACAGCGAAGCCGACTACAAAGACAGGTGGGAAACAAAACACGAATACACGGCGCGAGCGGTTCCCAGAAACCGAAACGCCTCAGTAGAGCACGAATCAATATATGCAGCAACAATAATTCTGCATACATAGTTGAAGTTAATATTCACACGAATAATAAAGGCATTCAGGTTTATAATAAGATGTTCCAAAAAACGTCAATATGAGTTTTGGAGACTTAGGTTTTTGGGAACCGCATTGAACAGTTTTGAAGTGGTAATACCATCGGACTGGTGCCAGCAAATCAGGCAACAACTATAAAAGGCCCACAGCCCGGCAGCAGCAGCAGCAGGACAACAAAGGACATCAGACAGGCAATGCGAGCAGCAGGTGGAGCTAGCAACTAAAACAAAAAACATTCAGCGCCAAATGCCCCCTGCGAAGCACACATACCCCCGCCCCTGGCCATTCAAGCTGGCCCCCAGCCCATGGAAGCGCGCAAATTTTTGAGCAGACAATGCCAGATGAAAAATTGTGAGGCCTAAGGGACGATAACGACAAGACTACAACTACAACGAGAAACGCTGCGAACGGTGGCGACCTTTGTTTAAATATTAACAGAATTTCATTCGGCGGTGCAGTAGGCACACACAAACACACACACACACAGGCCAGCAGGTACAGTAGACACACACGCACGCAGACAAGGAAAACTTTTGGCAAGGTGAAGTTTTTGCTTTTTACGATTTTTTGTTTTGCTTTCCTTATTTTTTTTGTGTTATTTTAATTTTATCTGTGTCCTGGGTGAGACAAACATCGTCGCACGCACACATAGGGTGTGCGAGTCATTCTGTTTGTGTGTGTGTGTGTGTGTGTGTGTGTCTGTGCCCAGACTCCATGCACTGGACAATCATAAAGCGGCGGAACTGCTCCCATCAATTGCCAACTTCGCTCGCCAAATCTGAGCTCAGCCGCAGATTTGTTTGGCAAGCGATTTCAAGTTTGAGTAGCTAAAAATTGAACCTTGAGTCGCAGAAACAATATATATTGGGTTTTCCAGGCAGGTCGAGCCTAGCTGCGAATAATGGGTACCTAAATAAGCTGTATAGCCGAAATTGAGGTTAGAGTGAAAAGAAAAATGTAAGAGGTTTAATGAAAACAGCCTTAAGCCCTTCCCAGGCCAACATTAATACCGAGAAAAACAAATGCTACAGCATATGATCGAATTTTAATTTTGAAAGAATTCTAGCTATATTATTAATGAGGGAAAAATATGAATGTTGCAGATTTTATTCTTTTTTTCATAAATGTTTACACACATACATTTTTATTACAACACTGAATTTTTGGGAACTTAAAGCTGAAAAAACTCTGTAACATTTCATATTGAACTGTTACACACACAAACAAGTATTAAATTTAACAACAGATCTCAGTAGCAATAGCATCTTGTGGAACAAATGTTCTTCTGTACAAGTGTATATATAGTCTACATATTACCTAACCTACAAATGTAAAACTAACCTAGAAATGTAGAGATAACCTGCAAATGTAGAGATAACCTACAAATGTAGAACTAACCTAAACATGTAAACTTATCTACAAATGTTAATCTTATCTACAACATTTTGAGCTAACCCAGAAATGTACCGTTTTTTGTGTCAATCAAAACAATGAATACGATCAATGTAGTCCTGAAGCCAAGCATTGAAATCTGATAAAAGCAAATTGTTTTTGAATGTCTGCTAAACTAACTAAACGAATATCTAACCAAGTTAGCAGACACCCTGTTCCAAATTTAAGTGAATCCTGTTGTTTCATATGATTTCATGTATTCATAAATAAATTGATAAATATATATTCGTTATTTATAAGCTTAGAATAGTCGCATTTCTAGCTGTAAGCTTAGTTAGCAGATACCCTGTTCCAATTTCTATCTTTTCTTTCTACAAATTTTTTCGCACAGAGTATCTGACAGTCTTGCATGTTTGTGTGTTGCATGCGGCCTTCTTCAATGCCAATTGAAATGGCAAAAACTGAGTTTCGGATTTAACAAATTGACTAACTAAATGCCACAAAGTGCTCCTCGAATTGGGATGATGAAGTTGATGATAATGATGCTGCAGCCAGCTGCAGGGGCATGGGCGTGGCAAATTGAACAAGCAAGACGAGCAACATTTTCGTGTTTTCCACAAAATTTAAGCAGCACAAATGTTTGTTGAAATATAACATTTTGTTTGGCCAAAAGTCAGGTGTTGGCCACACACACACACACACACACATGCACACACACACAGCTCTGATGTGGTCTGGACAGCACAGTGGGGGGCTGCTGTGTCTGATTGGGCGCAGTTTTTGCTAGTCGAGTACTTGGCATTTGTATTTAATTTTCATTTTGCATTTGAACTTTTTACTCCCAGCAACCGCTGGGCAAACATGGGCCAAAAGCTTTGGGGCGTATAAAGGCACGTAGCAACCGCATCTGTGTGTGTGTGTGTGTGTGTGTGCGAGTGTTTGGGCGTGACTGCGCTCAAAGTGGGCAGGCAGCGGTACAATTGTTGCCATGTAACAGTTTATGTGTCATAAAAAGTAGTTTCCATTGAATTTCGCACAGCATGAATATGCGACAGGTGAAGCCAAGGTGAGACATGGGGCGGGGAAGTGCGCGTGTGTAAGTATGGTGTTGAGTAGGAAGTTTGGGCTTAAGCCTGAAGCTGGGTGTAGCTGGGTAAGAGAGTAATCATCTGAGCTGCTGCTGGCTAAAACCCTAAACGACAGTTGTACAAATTACAGGTATATACATATACGCAGGTGTGCTTGTGTGTGGGTGTGGGTGTGGGTGCGTGTGTTTAGCTTTAGGTGTCTGCGTGAGAAAGTTATGCCAGGCATGCAAAGCATTTCAAAATGTTAATTAAATTTTTCGTGCATTTCGAGACTAATTGGCCGCGCCAGTGAACACGTGTCAGGACATGCAGGATCGTCCATTACGCCGTTTTTACCTTTCAACTCATGCCGGCCAACCCTTAACCGTTGCCCACGCTCCTAATTTCTCCATGCTTTCTTGTCATTTTTTTCTTTCATTGTATTCTCTGCGAGAATTTTTGGAAATTTTCTGATATTGATTGCAATTGTTGCAAGTCGGACTCGAACAAACTATTATCAATATGAACAACTGCTATTGTTGTTATTGTTATTGTTGCAGCTGCTATTCAATTGCCCGGCTAGCTGGTTGCAACATGATTGCAACAACTTGTAGTATTGTGGCAGCCATGCAAATGCGCATAAATTAAATGCAATTTATACGAAAAGTTCAATGCAGTCAAGAAAATTGGGGCGCACTGCCTCTCAGCATGTGGCTCAGGGTGAAGCTAAAGTATCTTAAAGCGGATGCTGCAAGATTTTAACAATTATGCTTGGTCGTGTTTTTCAGCTGGATCATAAAAGTCGAACTGTTTCTCATATCCTACGAGCTATGTTAGCAATTGATCTGTGTGGATTGGTCGAATGTTATTTTATATGTCTAGAGCACAATGCAACCGAATATATTGAACGAAACAAATGCATAAACATAAATTTAGATTCCAAAATACATAATATAAATTCAATTTATGACTAAATTTTCCAAATGCTACTTAACATATTCCAGATGTTATTTTTCTGTGAGAGCTTTAATTATTTTAACATATCGTGGGATAAAATAATATTAAGTATACGTAAGTCAAGACTAAGATAGTGTCTTATTTATTATTTTTCAGTACTGTAAGAAATCTCTATTGTTGCAGCCCGTAGTACACACAGTTTAGTTTTAATGAAAAAAAGAAACAATTCAACATTTTGCCCGATATTAAAGAGTTGTGTATCTTACAGGTTGCTCTTCCAAAGATAGTTCCAAAGAAGAAACATTTGTTAAGCTTGCAGCATTAAATTGGTATTTTTCGAAGTTTTCCCTTCCAATAGATCTTTCACATCGTTGGCTCAAATAGTGTTAATCATAAATTTTATAGGCCTTAAGTTTTCTAAAAAAGATTATCAAATGAAATCTGGCATGTCATGGTTAGAGCACCGAAATCTCGGTGTATCGAGCCTTGATTTGTTATCAGGTTCTTTTTAATCAATGGATTAACGACGTGGTTACAGGTTTGAAAACTATTTAATAAAACAATTTACGCAATGTTGCGTAATGTCATTCTACTGCACTTTCGTCCTTGTCACGCAATGTAGTGAAATTTAAGTGAATTTCAATTTCATATGTAATTGAAATCTCGCTCTGCCCATGTCTAAATACTATAAAAAGTTGTTTATCTCAAAGTGAATGTTGGTTTGTGTTATATAAGCGAAGTTCTCCAACTCAAAGTGCTCAAGTTCCAGAGAGCTTTGTGCTTGAAATGCAGCAGCAAAAGTGGTGAAATTTAGCAAGGTGAAATCCGTCTTGGTTGCCATTTTGCTCTGCGATTTTCAGCCATTTTCCACTAAAAGTTAATTATTTTTATGATCGGAAGTTTCGTTGACTTCAATTAGAGCAAGTGGAGCCAAAAGACGCAGCCCCCGACGCGGCCTTAGCTATTTGCCGCGGGCAGCGTCATTAGGCGGGCCGGCCAGGTGAGTTGGCTTTGGCCGGGGGATGGGTTCAGGTGCTTGGCTCTGGGTCATTACGAGCAATGTTGTTGTTGTTTGTGTTGCTTTTGTTGGCGCGGCCGTTGGTCAAAGGCTTTTTATTAGTTTTTCGTTTATTCGCCAGCTGCTTTAACTTTTCCGGTGTGTGGCCACCAAAGCGCCACTTTGTCGACCCCGTCTGCCAAACAGCTTGTGTAATTTCTTTATATTTGTGGCTTTTATTATACAGCCAACCCAAGTCCAAGTCCAGGTCCAAGTCCATGTCCAACTCCAGCTCCGGCTCTGGCTCCGGCTGCCTTCTCTCTTCTTGTCGCTGCCATGTTGTTTGCTTAGCTGTTGTTGGTTTTGCTAATTTTTATTTATGTTCTTAAATGTTCCCTGTCGTGCCAACGGGCCACGCATTTTTATTAATTTTATTTCAGTGTGATTATTGTGATTAGTTTGTTGGTCACCGCCCAGACGACGCGCCCTTCTTCTGCCTGAACACCTTCCTTTTGTGGCTGCTTTTCTGCTTCTTCTGCTTTTACGCTTTTCCGTTTTCTCGCTTTTCTCGCATTTCGACTTTTCCCTTTTATTTATTTGGGCGACGACTTCGGCAAAGTCATTTTCATAAATTTTGGCACAAGTTTTTGGCTGTTTTGTTTCGAGGAAATTGGCGCCCATAAAATAGGCGACGCTTAATTAAGAGAAATTTGTTGAAAAGTGGCCAATGCCCAAATGTGAAGCCGACACGGCAATGCTCTTCCCTTATATTCGATGAGCTTTGTTCTTTTAGTTAACTGTATTTTTTTGTGAGTCGCAGGATGTTTGAAATCAATATTTAGTTAATTGAATAAATGAAAATATCTATAATAATATTATTTCACACATACACAAACGCAGTCCCTCTCACACACGCTCTCTCTCTCTCTCTCTCTCTCTCTCTCTCTCTCTCTCTTGTGAGAGTAATTCAACCTTCCCTTCTTTTTATGCTATTTTCGTAAACGTTTTACTGACTGCACTGTTGAAAAATTTGTTTATTAATTAAATATGCCCTTGAATTTTATTTATTTATTACCCTTTTTTATGATTATATTAATTTTTTTGTAGTTGTTTTGCCTAAGTGCTCAACATTCACTTGTTGCTTTGGGCATTGGCTGCAAATAGCTGAAATTAATAATTAATGACAAGCCCTTAATTTCGTTTTGGGACTTGGCTGACTTATAGAGACCCTTAAGTTGTTAATTTTTTGCAAATTATCTGCTTGCCTGAGCGCCAAAAGGTAGCCAAGCCCTGCGTGGCCTGGCCTGGCCTGGCCTGGCCTGGCCGAGGTGTTCATGTTCGCAAATCAGATGGGCCATTTCGCGGGCCAATCGTTTGGCTCATTGGAGGATTCCAGTGCGTTGAGGGCTTCAACAAGTTGCGGGGCAATTTGTGTGCGAGTGTGTGTGCGCACATTAGTTGTACTTAAATTGCAAAAAAACTTGCGAACACTGAGCTCAGAAGCCTATTTTCAAAAGTAAATCGCCTCAATTTCCACCTATCAACATGTCTGCCATCTGCTGCCGTTTTTCCCTATCCGCAGACCTCATAATCGTTCCCGCTACCCGCTTTTCTGTTCCTGCCCAACCTCGCAGCCCTTTTGCGTGCGTCCGTGCGTGTGTGTGTGTGTGTGTGCATGCTGAGTGGGTTCTTGAGTCGCACAACACTTCCGGTTGCCACTTGTGAGCTTAAAGCCTTTCAGCCTTTGAGTGTTTGTTGTGGCAATGCCTTGGCAGGCGCATTTACAGTGCAGTCAGGCCAGCCAGACAAGCACGACATCAGTTGCTGTCTGCACGCACAGCTTGAAGATACCCTGTAATTGGTGTGCCCATGTGGCACTTTTTGCAGCTGCTAAATTGAGTTTGTTGTTTATTTAAACTGCCTGTTACATCTATATGCCCAGTTTGTGTGAGTGTCTGGCTTAAGGGTATGCAAACAAAAAACATGACGCGTCCAACATGCTTCTGTCTTCCGCTCCGATCGCATGCGCGTGGCTTCAACTAATGCTAACCACATAGTGCAACCAACAATAACAACAATAAACTAGGAAGACACACACACACACACACACACATACAAGCACACTCACAGACAGTGCATGCAGACATTGGAATATTTGCTTAGCCGTCCTCTGCAGCAAATGCAAAGAGCATGTGGGTCAGCGCGAAGGGTATGGGTGGTCAGCGAAGGGCCTGAAGGGGGGGGTGGAGAGGTGGCTAGGGGCTGTTTGGGGTAACTGCTTAGGGCTATTTAAATGGGCATTTGCCGCTCGACTACACAGTTCATAATAATTCGCAGGTTCCATTAATGCCCAAGCAAGCATATGCTTGGAGTAGTCCTCCAGCTATCGAGTGATGTAATTTCCCTCACACACACCAACACGCATTGTCAGCAGATTACACAAATGGAAACAGTGATAATTTGTGGAAATTAAATATACATATAACGTAATCTATCCAAGTCGAGCCTAACTGGAGCATTGCTTGAGTTATAAATTTTGGTTTGTATTTCGGGACAACATTTATTTTAAAATATTGTAATATACTTATTTTTTTTGCTAAAAAGTCAAAATAAAATGAAAGAAGGTTTCAATAATATTTTTTGCCAGTTTAAAACCAGCTCCTGGACTTGTTTCTAAATTGTGCTCGATTTCTTGGTCAGTTTTAAGGCATTGCTGCCAGGATTTGTGGGCATATTTTTGTCTTCAGATTTTTGTGCACTCTAAAGCTATTTCCACCGTGCAGGTTGAAATCGTTAGCCTTAAGCTCTCCAGGCCTGAGCCTATACCGTTGTGAAAAGTGCCCTCGCAGGCAAATCCTGCGGCTGTGCTGCCTGCTGCCAAAGCCAGACATAGCCAGGCATAGGCAGTCGGTGAGACGATTTGGCAAACAGTTTTCGAAACGGATTTCCGGGCCCAGGCCATATTCATTATGTGCTGACATTAGGCACGCACTCTGCCCATCCCCCCACCCGTCTCACCGACGGTCAGGCTACAAGCGACTGCAACAGGCAGCAGCTCAATCTGGACAAGGACTCAGAGCTCCAGGATAGCTAATGATGTGCTCTTAGGATTTGACATAATCGATTGCATTGAGTGCTGCTGGTTTCTTCTTGTCTCTCGATCAAGCACCTTTCGTGTAAGCCCAACCAAATCCCAGACCAGTTGCCAACTCGTTTACCTCGCCGTTTACTAGTATGCTCTTTACCATGGGGAACAAAGATTTTGTTATTATGTTTAATTATTTTTCAAAGTCCGATGTTCAGATATTAGAGTTTTTCATGGTTCGGGTAACTTTCCAATGCTAGATTGACATTTATAATAACTTGACTCAGTCAATTATCTGATCAAATCTGGCCTGTCTTGGGAAGAGTATTGAAATCTCGGTGTATCGAAATTTGATTTGTTATCAGGTTCGGTCTGCGCTTTCGGTTTCTTTTCCTGCTTTGTTATTTTTATTTATTTTTTTTTTTGCCTATCGTTCATTTTGTTTGCTGTGCGCTTCGTTTTTATTGTGGGCTTAAGCGTTTTTATGGCCAATTTGACGAATGACCCCCTTAAATGGGTTAAGCGGGAATAAGCCCGAGGCGGCCAACTAAACAACCGAATAACCTAACGCACGTTTCATCTGTGTGTGCGCGTGTGTGTGCGTGTGTGTGCGAGCGGGTGCGTGTGTGCGTATGTGTGTGTGCGAGCTTTGGGAGGCCGATAAACGTCCTCGAGAGCGCGCCTGCCTGTGCCTAATTTATTCGTTTGTATCGCTCATAAATAAACCAAAATTGGGCAAGCGACAGAAACTTGAACTTGACTTATTGAATTTGCAAGGCAGAGACTTCTTCAATTGCGCCGAGGGTCCTGTTCTCCACCTCCGGCTCCTGCAGTGCTCCTTGTGTTCCCCTTTGAGAGCGTCGCTAGTCGACTAAAAACAATTGAGAGTTCAGTCGGGCTGCTGGACTGGCAAATACGCTGCATTAAATTGACATAGATTTTTACACTTATTGTGGATCAAATTCAGTTGGACTCAAAAGGTAAGCTTAGTTGAGAAAAATCCTTAATTTTTGTTTAAGCTGAAACATACGAAATAAATTTTATTCAGCTACTAGTAAAGTCATAAGAGTAAGTTTCAAATAATGATGATATTTCGCTGGGGTAGCGGGCAACTTTGTTTTCGATACTCCAAATCTATAAAGTTTCTTTCCTTTCTAAATGGATCCTAGGAAACGTAACTTATACATAATTGGGAATTTGAAAATATAAAACTCAAACACAGGTCCTCAAATCCCAAAAAAATGATTTAAACTACATCCGAATAACCCAAAGGATATCTAGATCCATTCCCATTGCGTCACATGTATGAGTGTGGGATACCCCTTTTGGGCGCATTTATTGCTGCAGGGTATGCGAACACACTTACTAGGCTGCATAATCATTGCGCCCATTGCTAGTGGGCGTGGCTGGCTGCGCTGGGGACTGCCTCTAATGCGCGTCTAATGGCGCAAATAAATTTCAACTAAGGAATTTTTATAGAGAGAGCCATAAAACCAAATGGCTGCCAATGGTTGGTAGCCCCTCGCCCCCATGCGATGCCCCGCCCCGCCCCGCCTCGCCCGCCTGCAATGGCTGTCCGTCAGGGTGTACGTGTGCTTGTGTGTCCTTGTAATGTTAATAGCCTTAATTGAGCGTCTGTTTTGCGCCTGCCACGCCCACTTATTTGTTTATTAGCGCCCCTCGGCGGCCCACAGCATAAAAAACGTCACCGTGGAATTTTCATTTGGCTTTTGGGATAATAAAACCGAAACGTGAATCGTGAGAGCGTCAATTAAACAGGTGTGTGTGTGTGTGTGTGTGTGTGTGTGGGCGCTACGCTAAATGTGGGCGCGGTTCACGTGATGCTATTCACATTTAATACCCCATTGAGATGCCATGATGCAACTGACGATTTCCCAGTACCTCGAAGTCGCGTTTAGTTTTCCAGCGCAATAAATTCCGTTCCGAGCGCTCTTAACGATACATTTTCTCTGCACCTTTCACCTTCAGCTTAATGAGTTGTCGCCAAAGTTATGTGTGCAGATAAAGGAGCTAAATGTTGCCCAGATCTGCTGGCCAGCAAGTACTGCGCCTTACTCTGTTGCAGTTAGCTGCTTTGAGGCTAAATCTGTGGGAAATACTCAAAAAATACTTACATTTTAACATTCGCCTAGAAATATATGCCTTGAGTTAGGCTCAGCTGCGCAGACAATATCTGTGCCTCATTATAATTCTTTAACGCCATATATTTTAATATATAAAAAATTTAAGATGCTTCAAGTTAAAATAAATGCTAATGTTAAGCTAGATCTTCAGAAAGGAATTCGTCAAGAACATTTTTAAATGAAAAAGCATGTTAAATTTATGCCTGTTAAATTAATCATACTTGCAATTAGATGAGCAGAAGCTAATAGTTGTTAAGTCCGGGCAAAGTCTACATGCATACTCGAATATCACATGCCTGCAGAATGTTCCATTTAAAGTTGGACACATTTTTTTTCTGTGGCCAGTTGAGGAAAATCCATTAAAATTTTTAAATGCAGCGTTGGCACTTTTTGCACTAATTTCACATGCTTATAGCTGCTATGTCTGTGTGTGTGTGCTCGCGTGTGTGTGTGTGTGTGCCGTTCGGTCAGGTGTAACGACGTCGCTGGAGTATGGCGCAGCAATTTGCTAGTGAGTCAAATGGATTTGACCTTAGCCACAAAGACGGAAAGAGACAGGAATACGAGCAGGGCAGGGCATGCGAACAGGGACTTAAAAGGAACTATGGACAGGGGTTGGTGGGTGCTGGGGGGAGGACAGCGTTGGGACTGTCCAGGACCAGCAGCCAAGCTACACTAATGCTTAAGCTGATTTCAACAGACAAACACACACACACACACACACATACTTACACAGCGGGCAGACTTCATTTGCTGGCAAGGGCGTTGGGCAGGGTGCGCGGCCAAGTGGAAGCAGCGGCAGGGGCAACTGACGCTGGGCAAGTGTCACGTAATGCAGCGCGGCAAGCGCATTAACACATTTACACGAGGCACAAACACACACACACACGCACACATCTAAACAGGTATGTGTGCGTATGCACAGGGGCACAGACAGGTAAAACGGTAAACAACAACAACAACAGCAAAACTAACGGCAACAAACGCGACACGCTTAAAAATCTTTGCAACTTTCTTTTGCGCCAAAAGCAGCAAATTTCATTTAACACCCAAAGCTCCAGACATGCTAGAAAAAATACAAGCAGAGAACAGTGAGCGACAGAGTGAGAGAGGGCGAAGAGAGAGAGCGAAAGAGAGCGAGAGAGAGGGCGAGAGGTAGGTAGGAGTGAATGCGAAAAGTGCATGGCCGCGAATTAAAAAGGTCATTTGGTTGCACTTTGCGCATTACACTTTTTTTTTGTGAGCGTGTGTGTGTGTGTGTGTGCGAGTTGGTCAAGGGAGCGTGTGCTGGCAAGAGCGAGAAAGCGATAAAGAAAATGCTTAAGAGAGAGAGATAGAAGGGGGGGGGGGGGTGGCAGTGGGGTCTGGGCTGGCTGTGAAATAACTTTGAAGCGCTGGCAACGGTATTTGGCGCTGCTCCAAATGAGCAGCAGCCCAACGGCGCGTGCCGAATGCGAAAACCGTTTGCCTGGGGACTGGGCTGGTTGTGTGGGCTGGAAGCGGGCGGAGAAGGGGATAGGGCTCACGCGAAGGCGCTTGAAAGGTGATTGCGAAGGGCTAAAGATGCGCCAGGTATGGCAAGCAAACATTGTTGCGGAAAACTAATCCACCAAAAGAAAATCAACTGCAGCTTCAGCCTGAAAGTATGCAATGATTTAAGGACGAGGCAGTGTAAGACTCGGAAATATCACGTGCCCACCTGTAAATTGCATCAGCATAAATTACTAATAATTATGTATTAATATGTTGGCTACACTCACAAAGGTGCGTTAGAGTAAGAGCAGGAGCGTGAGAGAGCCATAAGCAAGCAAAGAGAGAGATCGCGTGCAAGGGGAAAAACAGATTGAGATCAGGTATAAAACTCAATCTACTATTAATATAATCCTTATAACTTAAACAATTAACCCCTTCAAGTCTTAATTGGATTCATGAGAAGCGCATAGTAGGGCCTTAGAGTAAGAACAGTGGAATAAGAGAGAGGAACTAAGAATAAGAGTCAGAGAGAGAGCAAATACAAGAGAGAAGGCAAAACGCAGTCAGTTATAAAGGTTGCTTACTATTATTATAAACCTTAAATTTGGTGCATGCTACCCTGTGAGTCGTAATGGGACTCATGAGAATCGCATAGTAGGGCGCTATATAAAAACACGTTTTGATTTGCAGCGCCATAAGCAAAGTTATTAACAAAGTGAAGTTAATTTGATGGGTTGGTATATGATTGTGGGCATAACCCGGCCTTTGCCGCCCAACGTTCTTTCTTTCCACCCGTTTTCCACATCGAATTTGCTTAAAAATGACCTTAAAGTAGATGGAATGAAAGCAAATGTGTTAACACAACAATATTTTGCTTAAATCAAGATCTCTGTGCTTGTTATTCATAACATTAGGAATATTAAAATACCAAATAAAGTAGGACTGGGCTTACGTTGGGATTGTTTGTTTTTCTCTTCATTTTCGCACATTCAAGAAAACGGAGCTTCGTTTTTACGCGGAATTAATTTTTTAATTTTTATCCTCAGTGTATGCAACCGGAAAAAAGATGTAGAAAGGAATCGGGCGATAAAGAGGCTTAGCGGCCAGCTGGATAGGTGTTGGCCTGCGCGAGTGCCGGCCAGATAAGAGCATTGCAATGTTATTAAACTAATTGAAAGACGATGGGCGGCACGGCGGTCTCAACTGGCCGGGTCTCACGGCTCTGCTGCCGCCCGGCTAAACGCTGGCTTATCCTTATCACTGCCGCCGCAGACCCAACAGCGGCAGCGCCAGTCGTCCCAACAACAGCAACAACAACGGCAACAAGGAGGACAAGGAGGAAGCCATGCAAATTGGAGCTTTTGGCCGATTTGCATTCAAAGCCAATGCGTTGACTTTTGCCGGACAAAAGGCAAAAAGGATGCCGACCAACAGCAACAGCAAATGAAAAGCAAACAATTTTCCATCTGCAAAACAAAAATTAGCCAAACCAGCGACAATTGTTAAGCAGATGGGCTTAGCACTACCAAAATGCCCACAATTCCAGCATGCCAGTGAAATCGAAGTACTCTAAAAAAAAAATGGAAAAACCCCATCCTGCTCTTTATCTGCCCCATATAGCTCTGTCTCTGTCTAAATAGCGTCCTTTGACAGTAATACACTCAGTTAGCTCGGGCCAAATAGAACGCAACGTTCTCAGTTTTTAAGCACTTTATAGTTCTTTATTTTTTTTGTGGTTCCTTTTCTGGCCAAGTGTTTGCTTTTGCCACTCGTTAACTCTCTTTGCACACACACACACACACACACGCGCACACATCATAATTTATTTGCGTATGTGTGCTTAGGAAAAGTGTTAAGTTGGCAACACGAAAAATGTGCGCGCCGCAAGACGTCGGTTTTCCACTTTGCTCTCCCCTTTTTGCCCGAAGCCCTCAAAAAACTGAAGCAAAATCTTACACGCAGTTGTTGAGCCAAAGGGCGTGGCTGCAGGGGCAACTGCGTGGCTAAAGGCGCACAGTGGCAAAAAACAGTCCGTTTGTGAACAAAATTTCAAAATATTTTCTTTTATGCAGCCCAAATTTGGGAATCCTAAAAATACTCTATACATATCGCATGTGGCAGATGAATCGAGAATAAGTTTCAATAGTTTTGTTTTTCATAAATTTTATTTTTATGCTTTGACTTCTTTGACTTCAAACAAATGAACTTTCTATAGCTGCAAAAGTTAACCGAATTAAAAGCCGTAACTTTTTGAATCAGTTCATTTTTCAAATATGATTTATTCGTATTAATGATCTTAAAGATACTTGAAACTTGTTGAACTAGTTAAATCGTATATTTGTCATCTCACATTGCATATTTGCAGTCGCATTCAGTTACTTCTGCCACTCACTGTAAGCACTGTGCTTCAGCTGGCAATACGTTTTGTGCCACTGTGCGTTAGCTGTATTGCGGCATAAGTGGATTACCGTATTAAGTTTTTATTATTAGTCTAACTGGCGAAGGCGTCGTTGACTTTGGGCAACCCTCGCCGAGGATGAGAGCGAGGACGAGCACGAGGACGTCAACGCACTTGACGGCTAACAAGCGTGTGTGTGTGTGTGTGTGTGTGTGTGTGTTTGTGGGCGACTTAAGCATCTTACAGCTGCAAATTAAGTGAAAATAAGAAAATTAGCTTAAAATATTTGCTGCGACCCTTCAATTTCATTTGCCAGCTTGCGGCCTGAGCGGATTAAGCTTGTCAGAGTTGTTGTTGTTGTTGTTGTTGTAGTTAGTGCAAGTTAATAATTAGAGAGGACAGGCCTGATATCCTAGCCCAATTCTAATCCCAATCGCAATCGCAGTAGCAATTCCAATTTCAAATACTCAACCGGAGTGCCATTAAATTTGCGTGGCTGCTTAAATCTCAAGGCGTTCATTTTCTGGCCAAGGCATAACTTTCATTTATGTGGCGGCCCCAGTTCGCATATTATGCGATGTGTTCTCTCTCGTTAACGCTTGCTCTCCCTCTCTCTGCCATTCTCACTCTCTTATTCTACGTCTCTCTCGGTCTCTCTGAGAGTACATGTGCATATAGTATATGAGGCTCTGGCGATTGCAAAACTTTTCAACAATGGCGACAAAAGTTTCACTTCCTGTTTGTTGTTGTTGCGCCTCTGTTGCTGTCCGTTGCTATTGTTGTTGTGTGCTTGTTGGAAAGTAGCTTTGCTACAAGCATTGGCAATGGGAAACAACAAATGCGTTTAGCTAATGACAAATTGCCATCAAAGTTGAGTGCGAAACATGTGAAGTGCAGCCAACATTGCCGTGCACAACAACGATGCGCACTAAAATTCCCAAACGGTTACAGCTTGCTGCAACATCAGCTTGAACCCGAAAGCCCACACAAAGCAAGCGACAACATACTGACCCCAGCTTGGTTATTTGCAGTTTCAATTGAGGCCATGGTCTAGCTGCTTTCGGCCCGGCTGTCATATTTCTTGGCTTTGTTTAGGGCTTCTTAAAAGGACGTCGGCAATGCAGAACTAAGCTAAGAGCCATGCAGACATTGAGAAAGCTTCAGTTTGTGGGGCCTGACCATTGGTAAACACACTCGTACATACACACACACACTCACACACACTCACACTCACTCACACTCACACAGACACACTTAAAGTTGTCAACTAAGCTGTTAAGTTGTCGACCGAGTGGCCATTCTTGTGCCGAGCTCTCAACAACCGGCTAACCCCTTTGTCACGTTGTCATTTGTTTGCTGCTACTCTATTAGCCGCATTTTAATTCAGTTACTTAAGTTTAGTGTGAACACAACAATTTCATACTTAAACAATCGCACACACACACGCACTCGCACACAAACAGACATAAGAGTCTAGAGGGCAACGGTCAGGGTATATGCGGCGTATGCGCAATTCCCAAAAACTGCTGCTGCAATTTGAAAATTTACTTTGTTTGCTCTTGTGTGTGTGTGTGTGGGTGTGAGTGTGTGTAATTTTCACATAGACTGTCCGTCAGTCAGTTTGCCGCATTGACCTCACATTGTCACAGCTTTTGGGCGCAGGCGGCCGCCCAGCTTGGCAGCTGGCATATAGCGGACGGGCGGTCGGCTGCTGCCACCTCGCCTACTTGCCTCATGATGCTCTGTGGTCAAAGGTAAAAAGTTTTGTCAAATTGAAAATGTTTACTGCTTCGTACTTTGCCGTTAGTTGCTGCTGGCTATGGGTCAGGGGTTAGCGACAGGGTGTCTCTGTTCGTGGGCTGCCAGTCGTTCGGGCGGCAAAAACATCTTAAATTAGATACATTTTATCGCTACACATGAGCTGCTCACACACACACACACACACACACATACACACACACACACACACACACACACACACGTATACACAGAAACTAAGACGCACAGCTGGAAAAGCTGTGGAAAGTTTTGAGAGATATTTATTACAGGACACTTCATGTGCAACTGCAGCAGCAGAGCCAGTTGCAACAGCAGCCGCAGCAGCAACATTCCCAGCAAGGACCTTCATCGCCAGGACTCGCAACAACTCCCACTCAGTATGTCTAGCCGTGTGGCATGTCAACAGGCATTTAATTTGATTTTGAATCTCACTCTAATGAGTTTTTCAAGTTTATTTATTCATTTTTTCATTTTTGCCAATTTTAACGAATAGGCCTTTCCATAAGTACATCTTGCTGCATGCAGCTAACCAACTCAATGTTTGGCGTTCAAAAATGTAATGCGATTTGCATAAAATGGTAAACAGGTAATATACATATAATAAATAACAAAGGTGGCAACTTTGCCACATGTTAAGGTGGCAACTCTGACACCTGTTAAGGTGGCAACTCTGACACATGATTAGGTGGATTTTAGTCTTAACAGGCACTTCAAGGCAACGGGTTGTAAATGGTTATCGATATGTTTAAATTTAGCAGTAAGTTTAACATGTTGTCAAGTGTGCGGGTTGCCACATTTCAATAAAGTGCACATATGGTAGCACTGACGCCTAACGAATAGCTTGCAAACGGTTTAAAAATACATTTTTTTAACTATTTGAGAAGCCAACGTAATGCAGTTAGACTGTGTACGAGGTAAGGGTGTCTGTTAGTCGAGTCGCATGTATTCGTGCTAGCAGGGTTGCACAAATTGTTGTTGTGAATGAAAGGCCCTGCCAGCGAGCTATTTAAATGACATTTTCATGGAGCGAAAAGTGACACATGCACACACATGCACACTCCCACTCACACACACACACACAGGGCACATACATAGATGTCAAATCAATGTCAGGCGGAAAAACCAAAATCAGCAGAATAAGCAGCGTTCTCGCAGGCGTTGTCGTCATTCTCCTTCTGGCCTGCATCATGCGCGTCAATCAAATGCAGAAGTTTAACAGGAATTGGCAATGGTATAAATGGATATGGGTGTGCGTGCGCGCGTGTGTGTGTGTGTGCGTGTGTGTTAGGAGCAAAGAAATTGCGTAGAAATTGCCGATGCACGGCATCAAAATAAATAGCTGGGTAACAAAATAAATCTCATACTCAACTCATGGATATGCAAATTGAAGTGCAGCGGCAAGCAAAATGAAATCAAGCGCCGTCTGCGTCTAACTGTTGCGAAATTTGCGCGTTTCGATGCTGCTGCCAACCTGTCAGGCAAGAGCTAAGCCAAGATGTGGCAACACTCGAGCAGAACTGCTCAAGTGGCAAACGGCGTGCTACCTGCCACATGCCACATGCCACATGCCGCATGCTGCTAGCTGCTAGCTGCTCGCTCCTTGTTGCTTGCTCCTTGTTGCTTGAGACAAAAACAGCGGGCGCATTGTCAGCAGAAAACTTCATCGACACGTGTGCACCGAGTGCTCAGCCAGAGGTGCACTATAAAAATGAAGAAATTATATGGCATGCTTCTGTGCGCTAGGCGACAGGCACGCAACGCCGCAAACTCATCATCAGCAGCAGCATCCAACAGCAGCAGCAGCAACAACAACGACAACAACAACAGCAAAAAAAAGCTCTCAAGTCGGGAGTAAACGACTACAAGTTACCCTGAACCCAAACTTTCTTCATCCCTTAGCCCCTTAGCTATCGAAAATGCATTCTAGAATAGCTTGGGTCTATCTAAATATCCCAAATGCTTGCACATACCAAAAGCACAAGGCTCTTCGTCAATTTTGCAATATTTTGTAGAAAGCGAGTTAAAATATCCCTGCTTCCAAGCTTCTAAAGACCACATTTTGTGTATTTAGCTCTAAAGATCTACAAGTTATGCTTCAAGCAACTTGTTTGAATATCAATATCTATCGGTATTATTGAAATGGGTGCTTATGATAGTTTTTGTAGTTTCTGAGATCTGCGCGTTCCCGCAAACGGCCAAAGGGAATCGAAAGAAAGTCGATTCGAAAAATATGTTTCTTATTCAGTCTAGCAAGCTACCTTGCCGTTACATACGTTTGCACCTGCACAATATACCCGTTTTAAGGCATTTTCATTTTCGGCGGGTTCCGGGAATAAAAATGTCGCCAGCACGTACACTTGACTCATATACTATATATGTATGATCGGGCAGCAGGAACAGCGGAGTGGATAGTGGGGCGATGGCAAGCTGGAAAGATTATGTTGAAAGGTAAATAAAACTACTGCCAGCAAATGATAATCCCGGCTGATGAAACCCGCATGTCCTTTCAGCCAGTCATTTAATAATACAATTTTCATTTTGTGTATTTTTTTCAGTCATTTCTTTTTTGTTTCTCTCTCCTGTGTCTGCGCTTTGTGTTCATGTAAGCCAAGTGCGTTAAAATACCAGCTACAAAGGAATTCCAGTTAACAATGCGGATATATAGCTGCACAGGTGTTCTGAATTCCCATTTAGCAGGCAAACCAGCAGAGAACCTAACGATGATTTTTAGCAAAGCTTTTTTTGGCTCATCAACAAAATTGACGCAATGAAGTGCACGTGAGTTTCTGTTAAATATCTTTTATAAATATATAAGTATCTATTAAATATATAACATAATATTTTATTTAATTCTCTCATATTTCATATGCAATATAGATTAAGGATCTTCCCACCATTTTTTTAATCTGAATATTTAAATATTCCATATATTTAGCTTAATTTCTGTTTAGTTTCGGGCAACAAACACAATTTTTTTGACATGCCCTGCTTTGTAAGTGCTGTCAGGTCTTCAAGGACCTGCAACATTTGGTAACTAGCTCTTGGATGGGCACTTCTTAAAGTGGGGCTTCGTAAGGACTGTAAAGCAAGTTAATGTATCCAAGCGCTATGTGGTGACAAGGCGCTGTGAATGGCCTTGCTTAGCACCTAGACAACAAAATATGCACACCTTCAGCACAGAGGCACGCACACCAAGTCTCGCATGCACAAACACGCACACACACATACAGACACGGAGCGGGCTGCCGCGAAAGAGAAAGTTAAATTAAAAATGTCAAATTGCATACATTTAGGAGCTAATGAAATAAGTTAAGCGACAACAACAACAGCGACAACAAAAACAGTCACAACACGAAGAACACGAAGGAGAAGAACAGAAGAACAGAGGCAGAAGAATAAGTGGAAGAAGGATAAGAAGAAGCAGTGCCGAAATCGTTTGCGCAGAGCACCGCATTAAGCACACCACACACAACACTGCACAAAGCGCCACCTACACATGCACAACTGTCGCTCTCCCTCCCTCTCTCGCTCTCGCTCTCGCTCTCGCTCACTTTGTCTTTCTATCTCACTCTGTCGCGCTGTGCGTTTCGTTTGCATTGCAATTTGAATTAATTTGACTCTTTTTTTTATGAACTTTAAGTGTGCCAACGTCAGCAGCGCAGCGTTGCCAGATGTTTTCGTTGTTTGTTTGTATGTTTTATATATTTGTTTGTTTGCGTGTTTGTTGGCTTGTTTGTTTGTTTGTTTGTCGCTGCAGCAGTGCCACGTTTGGTTATTCATTTAGTTGGCATTCAGCTTGTGGCAAGTAATATGCCAACTGTCAACTGTCAACTGTGCATGTGAATGAGCTGAGTTGAGTAATGTTAATCAAAAGGCCCAAATAGCAACAGGCCACGCTGAAGGCCAGTGTGGGGTTGCGTCATCTGGGGGGTTATGTTGGCACCCCACAGCTTAGGCACAAAGCGATAACACATCGCCAGCCAAGCAGTCAATGGAGACGCAAGATACGTGTTTATCACACAATCTCATTATCTTGTCTCTGCCCTGTGTCCCAGCTGTCGCCTGCCTGCCCATCTAACCATCCTTCTATAAATCCATAACTATTCCTCTATCAATCTATCTAGCTGCTTAACTCTGCCCGCCGGCCCTGATGCTGTTGACGATGGTCAACAATGCTCGTATCGTATCTAAGATGCATGCATGCATTACAAGTATGAGTTGTATATAGTATATACATACATACATATATCTATATACATTTATGTATATATGTATATATACCATTTGAAGCAGTACCTATTCCTTTGCTGTCTTAGTTCAGCTTCCTGCTAGAATGTTGTTTTTGTTATTATAATACACTGTATCCAAAGGCAGAGCGTGTATTAGACTTGCGCCGAGTGCTTGAGCGTATGGGCCAAGTTTGGTTATATGTATATACATATAAATATACTGCTTATGCAACACACGTTTTTGATGAGTCGGTTCAGGGTTCGAACCATTGCCTTGCCTGATGGTTCGGTTCGTTAACCTGTTTATCACATACATATGTGCATAGGCAATTTATCATAAATTTAAATACATATTTATTAACGTATTTTTCTTTTGATGAAATTTTTTAATTTTTCATATCAAAACGATTGCTTTGCCAACAATAATTTCAAATACCAAATTAATAACGGTTTGAACCAAAGAGTTTCTTGAACACATACGACTCTGTTCAGGCTTAGAATTTTGAGCTCAAAGCAGCTCGATTCCAACCAGGCTTGTCGCCTTGCTATATAAAATATAATATAAATATATGCATATGCATATACATATATTAAATCAAGTTAGAGCTGGATTATAAAAAGAACTCTTTAGATCCCCGCAATTGTAGAGCTTGAATCACAAAATTGTGTATGAAAGCGGAGACCATTGGCATTTAAAGTCTCATTTGGCGCCAGGCACTCTCTAAGCTCGTCTAAGATGGTTTATAGAGTATCTGCTCGTTGTCAGCTTCTCGCTAAGCTATTTGATGTTGCTGGCATTCGCCTTGGTTTGGGTGTTGATTGTTGTTGACTTTGATTTTTGCAATCTGGTTTCGATTTATTTTATATTTCTTCCAGTTGACTGACATTTCTGCACTGTCCGCTCGCCGAGAAGCCCACCCACATTTGCCACATGGCGCTCAAATTCTAATTTAGTTCATTGGCTTAGCTCCCAGATTCCAGTGTCCTTGTTGCTGCTGTTGCATACAATTTGAGTAAATAGCACAAAATATATTGACACATGCGGGCCGCCTTTGTGTGTGTGTGGGTGTGTGTGTGTGGCTTGTGTGTGGTATGTGACAGACGTCACGGGCGTAGCCGATTGCACATTTAGCATTTTGTCAGCGCCCGCATTTCGTCAACGCTTCAAATTTGCAATTCCCTTTCGTATTTTCATCACAATTTTAATACCCTTCAATCGACTTCACACACAAATTCGATGAGGGCTACAATTTCTGTAGCGAATCTATTTTACTCTGGATTCTGAATGTATATAAATATATATACATAAAGATACTTTTAGTGTGATATGAAAGCTTTTGCGATTAGGGTATATGTAAGACAATTTTATTAGATAAATAATGGGACACATTCGAAAGGAGTAAAATTTATTAACTTATTAAGTAACTCTTAAGAGCCCTCCATTCTTTCATTCCTGTTATTTAACATAGCTTTTACTCTCAATGAGAGTTCTTCTTTAGTTCTGTCATTCTCTCTCTCACGCAGTTACTCTCTTCTGAGAGCCTTTGCTTTGTTCTTTCATTGTAGCTCCCTCGCAGTCACTCTCTTCTGGAAGCCTTTCTTCTTGCATTCTCTCTCTCACGCAGTTACTCTCTTCTCTGAGCATTTGTTCTTCTTCCGTTCTTTCTTTCTTCTCGCTCTGCCGCAGCTACTCTCTTCTGAGAGCCTTTCTGCTGTTGTTCTCACAGTCACTCTATTTTGAGAGCCATTATTTTGTTTCTTCTTTCTATGGCTATACGTAAACGTTTACCAGGCAGCACAACTTGGCTGACTAGTGGATAAATTTACTGTCAGTATTTCAAATATTTTTGATTTATGTAAAATATTTTGCATAAATATAGAGCAAGCCAAATTCGTTGAATGATTGTTGCTCTTGTTTTATTTTGTTTTATTTTTTTTTAATGCATTATAAGTCTCGCCGCATGGAAACGTTTATAATATGCAAATGATGGGAACTCTAGATTCTTGTTGTTATACTTGTTACTAATGTGGCTGTTACTGTTGTTGTTTGCGGTCGGTCTCCAGCGTTAGCAGGTCAAGTGCTTTTCACTGCCAGTTCTCGATAAATTTTAGCATTGAGATGTCAATCAGCTGACAAATGCTAAACCAAATTCGAAACGGAGCTAAGTAAATGCTGGAAAAGTACGTGTGCGTATGTGTGTGTGTGAGTGTGTGTGAGTGTGTGTGTTTGTGCTTATGGGCAGTGTTAATACAAAACGCAATCAAAGTCAAATGAAATGAAAATTATTTCGAGTTGAGTTGTATGTTGACAACTTCATTATGTTTGCATTGCTTTGGCGTATTCTCTGTGTTTGTCCGGCAATATAACTAACAAGCGGACACACACACACAAACACACACAAAAACCAACACCAACACCAAGGCATATACCAAAACGGGCCGCACATTAAAAGCTACCAGACGAGCCGCAAATGGAACTAATTTGATGTGTGAATAACAGCAATGAAAAGAGGCAGCTTTCACTATGATGATGGGGGAGGGGATGGTGGCAGAGGGGTGCGGGGCATATACATATATGCGTGTATTGATGTGGTATATCGGTGCCTTAAATAACAGCAAGACGAGAGCAAGCGTTGTGAAGCGAGGAGACAAGCACAATGCCAACATGAGGGAGCAGAGGGCAGAGAGGCGAGACAAATCGAATGATAAGCCAAGCTTGCTGGCATGAGTGTAGGTGTAGGTGTGTGTGTGTGTGTGTGTGTGTGTGTTTTGATTTTGCGATATGTGCCGCATTAATTCAATTTGATAAGAACAGGCAGACAGTTTGATGCCAGCCGAATATCATAGGAAATTCGATAAACTCGAAAATCTGTAGCACAATGTCCTCAGTCCTCTGTCCTCTCCTGATTGATGCAGTGCCATATCGACCATACAATAAGGCCAATTCATAAGCAACAGCAGCAACAGCAACAACAATAATAAGAGCACAATGCTGGTTGGCTGTGTAGTGATTAAAGGCCACAACAGCTGATTTTAAATCCGGTGTCAAATAAAACGAAATGAATTGTGTGAGTGCATAAAGAATGAGTCTACAGATTGAATTGAGCACAATTGCGAAAGTGCTTATGCCTTTTGCATTCAATTGCTGCCGAATACAATGTAATTGATGTGTTTACATAAATGTTAATTACAACCTGCCAATGAATATACGAATCAAATGAATAGTGAGCGCATAGAAATAAATATCAAATGAAACAATTACTTTTTCACATTGCTTTTAAACAAGAATAGTTGAAGCGAGCTTGCGAACTGAGAGTTTAATAATTTCTGCAAATATTCGCTAAGAATAACAAATGAATCGGTTGCTTATTGAATTGCGGATTGCATGAAATGAATAAAATAAAGATAAAACATAATATCATTGAATACATCAAGTAACTAACTGCAGTGCTTATTAATAAATTAAATAAATTTGATAAATTCCTGCAGCTGCAACATGTTCAAGAATGTAACTCGTATGTTTCATAGAAACATGATTCCTATTACAAAAAATATGCAATATTATACGAATTAAATACTTTGATAAAACTCATTCAAAAGGAATGCCATGCTTTTTTTAATTATTATACGAATATGAAAACTCTTGGCTTTAAATATTTAAGCAAATAATGCAGCAAGCCAAAGGCAGCTGAAATACTGCGAAATGCGGGTGCTTGGAATTCATTTATAATCGTATTCACAGTATTCCCATTGACGTGAACTGCGGTGTAGTTATATATATTCAATGACATCTTATATCTGCCTCTGACCATAACCAAGGCATCGGAATGAGTTATCCTTGTGCTCATTACATTTGGATTAACATGTTAATAATATGTGTGTGGACGTGATTGTTTCCCACTGTGTGCGTATGGGTGTGTGTGTGTGTGTGTGTGTGTGGGTGTGTGTGGGTGCGCTCTGCTTGCAGCCATATTGTGGTCAGCCGCACACACCCACACATATACACACACACACACAGGCACACGACCAGATCAATGTGGGTAGATAGTCAGCGAGTGTTATAATTGTATGTTTGACAATCTTCATAACTGTCAATTAAATTGGCATTTGCCATGCCAAGTCGTATGTGGCCTGCACTCAGTCTAATGTAATTGTTTAACACACTGCTGCGCATTATTATAAACAAATGCCATCAGACACACACACACAATGTACACACAATGGGCCTTTCGGACAGCTGGACATGCAACATGATTGCCCCGATTTTATTGACTGCATTACGACTGCGTGTGTGTGTGTGTGTGCGTGCGTGGCACAAACAGCTTGCCAATTTGCATATGTGGCATTGCATAGGCATCTGCTCCTCAGTGAAGCTGCTGTTTTGATTTATTGACCGTTTGCTCATGTGTAGAGCCGGCGAGAGCCTAATCAATTTGTATGCCATTGAACGGAACTGCCTGAACACGAGCTTGGGCCGCATCAGTCCAGAATTTGGCATCCGAAATGTAAAATTTGACATCACAAATTCATTCAAATTGTTTAAGAATCGCCCACAGATGTGACACATGTACTTACTCGGACAGCTGGCAGGTGACATCCGACTTTAGCATGGGACACACAAATAATTGACTACATTATCTCAATTTTGCTCAGCTATTTACTCGCATATCTACGACATAATATGCAAATCGAAAATACCCAAAAATATGCAACAATATACTCGTATAGATATCATGAAAAGCTCTTCTCAACCGACTTGGTTTCCATGGCCTACAAACAGCTGACTGGGATGATGGCATTCACAGAACCTAAATTCCGAAATACTCTGATTTTAAATACGTATTCTTTTTGTTAAAAAGTTCATATTATCAAATTGTCTTTTATTTTCTTAACTTTGGTCTAACTAATTTATATGATACAATTTGCTGCATAGCTTTTTTGCCAAGAAGAGGGTTGCGTTGAGCGAGGGTGTACTGTATACTCCCAACCCAAAAACACAAGCGGTTTAATTTTAGCTGAGCTGCAATTTAAGTAACACGTATTTTTAAATATAGCCTTCCTCTTCGATTCTCATAAGTTGCAGTAAGCCTTGCAGGTTTTGCGGCTATTTGAGAAGTGTTAAGTCATAACAAGTTGTGTTGACAATCAATTAAACTCTGTAAAAGCGTCAATGTGTCTAGCCTGTATGTGTGTAAATGTGTGCATGTTTGTATGCATGTATGTATGTATGTTTGAATGTATGCATATATACTATATGCATGTAGATATGTGCGCATGTATGCATACTAAAAACACAACAGGCTTACTTTAAGCTGCGCTGCAATTTAAATAAAGCACATTTTTGTAAATAGCTCTCCTCCTTGATTCTCAAAAATAGAAAAAACAACCGCTGGGTTTCATGCTTTGAATAAAAGTGTTCAGTGACAAAAGTTATGTTGGCAGATAAATAAATTCTCAGTATATGCTGTGTTCAAGGTTTGTGTGTATGTATGTATTTTTTATATGTGTGTATGTTTGTATGCTTGTATGGTTGTATGTTTGTATGTTAATATGTATGTATGTTTGTATGTTTGCATGTATGTATGTATGTATGTAGGTATGTATATATATATATATATATATTTATTTATTTATATATATGTATGTATGCTTGTATGTATGCTTGTATGTATGAATGTATGTATGTATGTAAACATGGTTGCATGTATGTTTGTATGTATACATGTTCTCCTATACTAAACACAAACCAAATATACTTTCCGCTGAGCTATTTAAATAAAACGGGCCCTTTAATATAGTCCTCCTCCTCGATTCTCATAAATTCAAGTGGCCCAAGCCAATTTTCATCTTTTTCTGTGTTTTTTCTTTTTTTTTTTTGAGTGATAAAGTTGTACTAGCTGCGTGTATAAAGGTATGTATATATTTTTGTATGTATGCATGTACGTCTGTATGTCTGTTTGTGAGTATGCATGTGTGTATATTTGTATTTTTGTATGTGTGTGTGTGTTTGTATGCTTGTATGTTGGTATGTTAGTATGTTTGTATGTATGTAGGCTTGTATGTTTGTATGTTTGTAAATATGTATGTTTGTATGCATGTATGATGTATGCATGTATGTTTGTATGTATGTTTGTATGTTTGTATATATGTATGTTTGTATGTTTGTAAATATGTATGTATGTATGCATGTATGTATGTCTGTATGTATGTATGTATGTATGTATGTATGTATGCATGCATGTATGCATGTATGTATGTATGTATGTGGGTATGTATGTATGTATGTATGTGTACATGTATGCATGTAAGTATGCAATTTTGGCAACGATGCAATTTAAATTAAGCTGATAGTAAATATAACTCTCCTCCTCGATCTCATATTTTCAAGTTAGCCTTAATGATTTTCCAGCCTCTTAAGAAGTGTTAAGTGGTAACAAGTTGAGTTGGCAATCAATTAAACCTATGAGTGTAACAAGGTCAGTATGTGCATGTAGACCTGCATGTTTGAATGTATGTGTGCAGTCGTATTATGTGTGCATGTATGTACGCACGCGTTCATGTGTGTATGTATGCATGTGTACATGTATGTATGCATGGGGTCATTTATGTTTGCATTTGCACATGTATGTACATATGTATTCATGCATATATACATGTGCATATATGAATGAATTAGTAGTTATGAATGTTTACATGTGTGCATGTATGCATGTGTGTATGTACGCCAATCCCTGTAAGACTTGAAGGTATTAATAAGTTTCCCTGTTTTTTCTTTTAGATATATGTTTGTTTTTATGAAAGGCTGTCTCCCTCATGATGACAATACAATGATCGTGCGTATGTTTTTGACTTTTTTGGGGTAAGTACACTTTTTCCTATATAGTAATATATAAAAAGAAATATACATATAGAACCGGGTACGGGTTATAGCCCTGCAATCTATAAGCTTATAGCTTCTAGCTTTTAAACTTGAAATAAGCTTTCACCCGAAACCGTAAGCTCTTATCATTTGTGAGAGCTGCTGACATCATATGCCCTGAAAGAAGTTCAAGCGCTCGTCGTTTGTCGTTAATCAATGTCCGTCCGTGTGATGTCCCGAAAGGTGACAATGCAACATTTGGCAAGCAATCTGGCCAAAATGAAACATCCCGCCGTCTCGCCAGTCTAGTGGGTAGATAATCAGGCGAGACGAGTGTCACGCAACGAATAAAGCATTTTGCTATCCATTTTTCTGTCTGCCGCCCACCGGCAAATGGTATTCCATTTCGGCAATGCAATCCACAAACGTAAGGGAGGCAAAGGATTTGAGGCAAAATGGCCGCAGAGGCGAAAGCATAATGCATAATTACAACAATAGCAGGCCGTAGCCAAGGACGAGCACTGAAATGAAGCGTGCCCAGCCGGGTGACTAGCTGCCAAGTGGCAAGGCCCTGGTAGGGCTTGGTGGCCGTTGCCAGGGTCTGGCAACTTTATCAGGACATCCGCTTTCAGCGATTTTTAATTGCTATTGTTACAGTTTATTGTTATATTATGGGGGCCAAGCGAATGAATGGCCAGAAAACAAAACAGAGACAGCGGCAACAAAAGAGCTAGACAGAGAAAGGGAGTAGGCCTGAGAGAGACAGCGAGAGACAGAGAGATAGAGATAGAGCGAGAGATAGACCGTTTGTGCGACATGGTGAGATAGAGAAAGAAAAGCATGTTGAAATTTCATTTATTTTCCTCTGCCTTACGAATTTTTGTTAAAAATAAGTAAACAATTAGCGCATTTAAATCTAGTTGGGAGTGTGCCAGCTGCGGAAGCTGCCATATAATTGTATATACATATATATATACACAGACTTTGCATAAATTATTGTGTGCACATATATATATATATACATATATACAGATATGTTTAAATGAGTATCATACCCATTACCCTCAAGCTTAATGAGTGGACTTAGTTTCTTGTTCAGCGGAATGGCTCTGGAGAAACGCGTCACAAATGACAGCTACAAATTGATATGCACTTGTCCAGCTTTTTAACGTGAGCACATGCCCGCCTGGCTGTGTGTGTGTGTGTGTGTGTGTGTGTGTGTAGTGGCTTGTTAGGACCATCGAGTTACATGGGTAGCGCGTGGCAAGTCAACATACATATTTTCTGAGTATCTAGACAAATAAAAAAAAAAGCGTAAGAGAAATTTTTGATATTCAGCTGAATTTTGAATACTCTTACTAACTAGTGGGCTACACAGAATTTAAGTGCCTTGTGCTTATTGAAAAACAGAAATCAATTAATTAAATTGTTGAAAATAATAAAAGTTATACATTTATACTTTAAAATGAAACTACATCTTTACATTGACAAAATATGCTTGTGTTTCATTTTAAGGAATAAATGTAATAAATGTAAATATTTAAATATAAACTATAAACTAAAATTAATTTTAAAATATTTGTGGAATAATATAAAATAGACAGGAAAACACCTTTGCATTCCTGTAGCTACATATATTCTGGTATGATTTGAACGCAAAATTAAGCACGATAATTATTCAGTTAGCTATTTATATAGCTTCGTAGGTTTTGAATTTAGTTAAAGGTACAGAATAACTCTTAAAAAGAGCTTCAGCGTAGGCCTATCGAAAAGTTAGTTACCCGACTCAAAAGTCGTTCTACAACTATAAACTTAGATATTATATTTTGTGTGAATGCATTATTGAATTGATTGTGAAGTTTTCTCTATTTGGCACATGTGAATATACCGAAAATATAAGGGTATAAAATATACACAGAGTCAAATGTAATGTGTGCTTGTGTGAGTGTGTGAGTGAATGTGTGTGTGTGTGTGTGTGTGTGTTAACATGTAGATGTATACGAGTAAATAAAAATATGCTTAACAAATATAGTGAAATGAAACAGCAAAGTGCACTTCAAAGGCTGTGGTAACAACGGGCAAGAGCCATAAGAGCCGAAAACATAAGCATAAGTGCTTTGTAGCAGCAACAGCAACAACAACAACAAGAGCAGCAGCGGCAAGGACTGCAAACGAGAGGACGATGCCAAGTGTGCCACTACAATAATCATAAAAGCGCAAAACAACAACAACAACAACAACATGGGTACAGAAACAACAAATGACAACAAATGCCAGAGCTAAGGATTTGGAGTTGTCGCAGTCACAAGTCTGGCCCAAACTCACACACTCGCACACACATGTGTGTACACAGACTTCTGTTGTCCTGAGCGCCTTTTTGTGGCCTCACCTGCTCTGGCTCCGGCTCCGGCTGCGGCTGCGGCTCCTACTTCAGCTTCCTTTAAATGCAATGCAAAAGCGGAAATAATGTATTAATCCTGTTGAGGCCATATTTTTATTGCCATTGCTTCGTGCTGCTGTACTTATCCAAGCGGCGACCCGCCCTGCCCACCAGCGCCCGCCACCTCTCGTGCGCTCTGCCAGTAATAAACCACCTTAACAAATGTGTATGTGTATGTGTGTCTGTGTGTATGTGTGAGTGAGTGTTGCTTGTGAGAGCATTAACAGTTCTTCTATTTTTATGATAAACCTAATACCTATTAGGCATTTTATGGCCAGCTACTACGTAGAAATATAACAACAAGTTTTTTATGAAAGTAACGAGAAGCCAACTCGTTACTCGTCAGAGCTCCAGCTAATAATGCTCGATCGTTCATTTTGCAGCTCAGCTTACTGCAAATTTAGCTCCTTCTCAGCGAGTGATAACCGATTTAATTAGAAGCCAACTCGTTGCATCGCTTTACGCCGGCCTAGGTATTCCAATATTTCCTGCTTGTAATCTCAGTTTACGTGTCCTTTTTTTTTGCCTACGTTCAGATCGTCGGGTCTGCACCTCATGTTAGGTCCCGCTGCTGAAATTCTCAATGTATCCATTTATCCTTTGGGCGAGTGCATACAAAGCAGCAGCATTTTAAAGCACCCTCATAAATATTGCTGCTTGGGCAGCGGCAGCGGCAACAACAGAGCAACGCGACGTTATGCGTAATTATTATTACGTATACGCCCTGTTAGCCGCATTCGTTTGCCCTGCACAATGGGCCAGAGCTATGCAAGCAGCATCACTTTTTTCCATCATTAATTTTTTTTATAGGATTCGTGAAGCTAGAGTCTAAGTATTGGGTATAGTCCTCAGCATTTTGTTAAAACAAATTAATATTAAAAACTTTTAATTGCGCTCGTTCTACTGGGAATATTGCAAGCCGTGCATATTCCCATAAGAAAACGTGCGCTATATTTGACATCTATCCACAATTTGGTTAGATAAATGCAACGACTGGCATAAGCTACAGATGCTTTATTGCTCGGTCTAGCTCAAAATATTTTCATATCGAACTAAAATATTTTTTAAATAAGTTTTCATGCATTATTTTATAGTAAAAAAAAGGTAATTCTCGATTCGAACTGGTCGAAATGTTTGACTTTTGCTCACTGTGCAAGACCCCACGTCTGCTGCTGACCAGCACTCGCATTAAAAGAACTAAGTAGGGGCGGGGCAGAGGGCGAGTGCCAAGGCGAGGGGCCAGGCTGTAAAGCGTGTCTGTCAATGGTGGCGACAATTATGCGCATGTTGCCGGCTTAAGCAGCCATTGTTCCTTTAGCTGCTTTTTCATAAATTTAAATACAAAACATATTAAGTTTTATTGCATGGGGCTTAAGTTGTTGTTGCCGTTGTTTTGCGTTTTGTAGGGCTGATCCCACCGCATATGTCGGAAATCCACTGCGAAATTTAGTAACCCGCATGTGTTATGAACTGCGTGAGCTTCTGCAGCTGGCTGTGCGGAATAATAGAGAGGGCTGATCGCAGAGCCTTAGCTTGTCGGGCCGTAAATGTATACCCTTGCAGAGGGTATTTTAATTATATTATATGTTGCCCACTAAAGCGACTATATATAATAGCTTAAAGAAGTCCTTTATAAATGTGACACAAAGTCGTGTGTAATGTAATCCCGAGCGGGTACTCCTTAGCTCAAAGAAAATCGCACAGTAAACGATTTCAATTACATTAAAATTTGTATAACTCAAGTAATACGTTCCCAATTATTAATGGCGCTGAGTTTGTCTCTATGCCTATTCAATTTGTTAAATTTTGGTTGCAAATGTGCCTTTGAATCACAGATAGAAAAAAAGGTCTGAATTGAACATATCGAATGAAAGTTGCAGTAGCTGTCAGCTGTATTTGAAAATTGTGTTTATGTATATTCAGAGCTCGCCAATTGTACTCACAGTTTCTCTGCAGCAAGCCCCTCAATTCTCTCAATTCTTTGAACATTTATACACTGCATATTAAATGCATTCTTCTTCGGCTGCTTGCACAGACCATTGGTCATGACATCCTCAAAATGTTGTCCCTTTTTTGCTGGCCGGCTCTCGGACGATGCCCCACATCGTGCTGGACTTTGATAAAAGCAAATAATAATAATACTACCTTTGGCTGGCCATGGCTTCATCTCAAGCTGTAAAAATTGCAATTTGCTGGCAAGGAAATGCTTACACATAAGCGGATGTATTCAATGATATTCGATATGGGAAAGCGCTCCGCATGTGGGTCATCACCACACACACGCATACACTCACACACGGCACACACACACATACGAATTTCGAACATGCATAGAAACGGAGCTGGCTGTTGTCATCCATTTTATTTCATATATACATACATATATATATTTTTGCTCATGAGCAAAAACTCGATACTCAAAGTAACAAATTTAAATTGAATGCGACCCGCAGAAATACCTTTGTGTATGCAAAAAGCGTTTGCTTAAATAATTTAACTCGAGCTTATCTTGAGTTTGGGTCCATTTTAGAGATTTAAAAAGTTCAGCGGTTCATTATTTGAAACTGCAACTAGTGAATGTTTTCAATCTGGTTCGCTAGTTCAATATTTGAATAGTTTTCAACTAGTTCTCTTCGCTTAAGCCAGATTATTGCTTATGCTCGTCGAATCGCAAATTTGAATTCGAATTTAAATAATAAAACAAAAAACAATATTTGACAGGTTGTAAAATAGAAAACCCCTCTGCATAAAACAACACTAAATTATAAAATGAATGGACCACTAAATAAATTACATTCGGACACTAATTGTGGGTCGTTCTTTGGTCTGTTAGTATTATTTTTTATGCATTATGTATTTCTAGTTTTTCAACTTTTTCTCATCTAAGCCCCTTTGCCAACAAATTTCCTACGCACAGTTGAAATAGTTTTGGAAATGGTTGAAAAAAGGTATTCGCCTGCAGTATATATTTAAAGGATTTGCCTTAACTTTTAATGCAGAGCCATTTGGCTGGTAGTGGGATTTTATTTTGAAACAAATCAATTTAGTTAATGGCATTTGAACAAAAGTCCAGTCAATCAATGGCAGTGCTGGGCGACAAAGCTAAACAAAATGGCGGATGGCCCAAAATGGCGGCCTCATATTTTATATTTGTACCAGCAGCAGCAGCAGCAGCAGCAGCAGTAGCAGTAGCAGTATATATTGAATTTGGGATATATAAATAAATGTATAAATGGATATGGCATTTGGATAAAACAGAGACTCGTTCGATGGGCTGACGGTGGTTTGGTGGATTGCGGGTTTTGGGTGTCACCACCCACCATGAATATTATTTATGTTTGCCAATATTTTCCCTTTGGACTGCATGCTCTTGACTATTTATCTAACCATTTAGCTGTTTGCAGCTTAAAAGTAAGCAAAAAGCGCACTCATGGTTTTCGTATGCGAACTGCTCTTGCATAATTAAATTATAAGAAACTGGAAAACCTATAAATATACACATAAAACAAAGGATAATTATATAAACTGTCAGTCTAACTGCGCCCCACATTCAGACATAAGTAAATAAATACTTGGGCTCGAACTGATTTCGAGCGAGTTTGAAATGCATTTGGCACAACAGTCTGGTAGCACCGGCTAGTTTAGGTTGCCAGTCATTTTAATTTATTTAATTTAAAAGTTTTATATAAAAAATTCAGTCGCGTACAATTATTCATCTATTCGCTGGGCTTCGATCGTATCTACTTGTTGTATTTCATTAATTAGCATTGCACACAAAATAAAAAGCTCATTTTGTACAAGAAAAATGAAGAACGCTCTGTGTGTGACTGTATGCGTGTGTGTGTATCTGTGTGTTTGCATCTGTATCTGTGTGTGTGTGTGTGTGGGTGGCATAAACTAAAGAACGCCGCATGCTTACTTAGTTAGCTGCCCCTTGACAACGGAATTAGAGCTGGAGCTGGAATTGGAATTGGAGTTGCAGTTGGAACTGGAGCTGCTTGTTTCGTCCGGTTGTCGTGGTTTGGGCTTGGCTCGTTGGCTGTTGAAAATATTTAAAAATTCTTTTGTGCAGCGTTTATTTGGTTTTTTATGCTCTGCCGTAGCGCTGCGCTCGTACTTGCAGCTAGCTGCTGGCGCATTTTCATTTAGTTTGCATTATGTTTTAAATGTCCGCACTTGGCGCAGGACGCAGACAAAGATAGGGATGTATGTGTGGGAAAGAGAGAGAGAGAGAGAGAGAGAAGGAAAACTTAATGAGCTTCAGCGAAACGTGTTGCGCTTTGTCCTTCTCAGCTTTTAACCCCTCCTCACTACACTCCGTTTGCTGTGGGTGTGTATGTGGTTTTTCCGCCGCATTCAGCACTGCGCTCCACTAAGCAGCCAGCAGCAGCAGGAGCAGCAGGAGCAAGAGCAGCAGCCCGTTGACTGGCAGTGTGCAGACAGACGACACCATTGGGAAGCACTTTCATTTGCTTGCTGAGGATTTTAAAGTGCTGTCTGTGACAAACAGGCGGTGACGAGTCCTTTGCCCGTCTGCGCTTAAGTCGCCAGAGCCCTTTCACAGCAGCCAGCTTATGTCAACATGCGTGTAAACGAACTACAAGCATATCATCAGATAAATAACAAACAATAACTTGAATACGAGTGGATTTAAGGAGCGAAACAAATTTCTATACAAGTGGAAAAGCATTGCTAAGCAGCAGAAGGAAAGTGCGCACAAACAGCAGCATAGACAAAAAATAAAATACGATGAGGTAGAGAGACGTGCGCCGTGAGTCGTAGAGAAACTTTCAGTGAGAAATATCATTTTTGAATTCTGAGAATCCAAACAGAAAGATGAGTCTGTCAAAGAAAACAGCGAAAAAGAGAAACGTTCATGGAAAGCATAAGCACATATTTTTGTAGAAATACAACAATTTTAAAAAACTGGAAAACATGAAAACAAGAATTTAAGCGCCAAAGCATAGTAGAAGAAATAGGAATAAAATATAATTGATATTGGGATTGATTCGTTAAACCGAAACTTCAATAAATATAGAAGCATCAAGAGTCAATTTAATGGAAGGAGAATTATGTTACAGTAATTCACGGAAAGGACTAAGCATACATTATGAGATTAAAAAAAACTACAAACAATATAGATTCAATCAAAAAATAAAGGAAAATAAAACAAAGATTTGATAACATTTCGAAGAATTCTAAAAAGATACCATTAAATCCCTAATCATCGATGGAAAATAAAAATAAAATTAAAGCCAGCTAAACAAAGTGGAAAAAATAGTATAGAAATGGTAATAAAATAAAGCTCGATTCGTGAAAATTAAAGTAGTTATGAGGATATTTTGTGCACATCTACAAGGTTCTTCATGTTCTTCATTTCTGGCCAAATCAACGGCCCAACACAAAGGGAGTCTGAAGACATTCAAAGTAAGTTCTTATTATATATACATAATATTTGATTATTATATATGCATAAAATGTAACAAATAAAACAATATATGGATTATAGGTCTAGCTGAAGGCCGCAGTTCCTTTGGCTAGCTTATCTGTTGCTTCCGGCTTGCAACCTTTAGGTAAAGCTTATTTGGATAAATACATATTAAATTTAGCATAAATAGTTGTGTGCGTTCCAGATATAAAATTAATTAAGAAAATTGAATAGGCTACGATCAAGATTTGGGATTTGGTCGTCTTAAAAAATATGGGCAAGCAAGCTTGAAATTCTGAGGGCATTGAAAGCAGTCTTTTCTCAGCTGGGCTCAGCTTGATTCTGTTATTCTACACACACTTACACACAAATAAATACACACACGCACACACACACAGACGCACGCACACAGTTAACGTAGCGGAAGTCATAAACAATTTTTATGTTTTCACATTTCAAGTGAAATTCATTTCGCGTTTTTGTTATGGCTGCTGCGCTTTATGGATTTCTTCTTCAGCTGCCGCTGCCGCTGCTGTTGCTGTTGCTGTTGCCTTTTCTTACATGACCACAATATATAGCCATCCATGGGCCATATAACTGCTCGCCTGTATCTGCGAGGTGTGTGTGTGTGTGTGTGAGTGTGCGTGTGTGTGTGCTGTTTGCTGTTTGCGTGTCTGCTGTATCTGCAACAAAGTACAAGTATGCTGCTGGGTCGACTTCTACGGCCGACTTCAAAATTGAATTCAATTGTGAGCCGAGTTGCTGCCAGAGGCAGAGTCCGAGCAGCTCAGCTGCATGGCAAATGAAGGCGTGTCATAAATTAAAATCGCTTTTACATTATACTCAAGCGGAGCTGACCATTGACACCTGCCAGCTGCAGCAGGCGAGGAGAGAGCGAGTGAAAAAAATGAAGTGTGTTAATTGCATTTAAGCCAAATGAAAAAGCGCTTAGCAGCAACAACTTTTGCCGCACAGCAATTTGCCGGCTCGCAAGTAGCTTAAAATTAACAATTTGCCACTTTTTTGCGCGCACAAGCAGATTTGCTGCTTGCCTCCAGCGCAACTTCCACTCCCACACACACACACACACGCGCGCGCATACACACACACTTAGCTACACTCTAGCTTCAATTCGCGCTGCAAGTGGCAACCACTTAAGGTTGGCGCATAATTTTTGCCTTCCAAATTGATGCCCGTAATGAGCTTAAATGGCTCATGACACATATTCGCCATGGCAATGCCGTTGCACGACCCCCCCCCCCCCCTCCATCCTACTCCTTGTCCACCCCGGCAGCACGACATTTGCCTACAGTTTTTCGGCAATTGGCTCGAGCTGTCGCTAGCTGCTGCCTTCAACTTGTTGTTGTCGTTGTTGTTGTTGTTGTTGCTGTTGTTGCTGTTGTTGTTGCTGTTGTTGTGCTTTTTGGAGCTGCCCTTGTCGGTCCGTTTAATACGTATACAAGTCTGCATAGGCCCGCCCACAACGCCCGCTCGGCGTATCTGCTGCCGCTTTACACCTTCAGCTGCTGCCATTTAAAGCTCACATTTTTTATCGCCTGCTTTTTGCTGGCTCAACATTTGAACGGCATTAATTTGAATACCCTACAGCTGGCTGGGCTATTGCCAAATTGCCAGCAAATATGTATTGTAAACTGTATTGAAATTGCCAAGCTGTAGAAATTAACTTCGAAAAGAAAGGAAATAGGTTGAAAAATTAATTATAAGGCAATTCTGCAATTGCCGATGAGAGTTCTCTTATTTTTCGTGTCCAGCTCTTATTTGTTGAGAACTATTCTGCATAGAACTGAATCTAGGTGCATATTTGTGTGTAGAATGTGAGATAAGAACAGAAAAGGGGCCAGAAACCGTACACAACTCATTTTTCTCCCAACGAGCTCAGCAATCGCCAATCAATACACCTAAAAAAAATCCGATCTTTACTTTTAGCTAATGTAAAGAATATTTAATTAAATTGAATATTATTTAAAGAGACAATTTTTGATAGTAAAGTGTATGTTTATAGTGTTTATAGTGTATGCCATATTCGTTGCTTGAATGCGTATTTGGTGCTTCAATTCATTTTTGTTGCTCTGCACTGCGCTGGCTGCGATAAGACGATCCACACAGTACAATGTCTGCCTTTATTTTCACACACACACACACGCACATATTTCCTTCTAATTGGTTTGGCTGCGTTCGATTTGAAATTCGATTAAAAGCCGCGCGACACGATTACCAATTCCTGCTCCTATTCCCCGAGCCAATTACATTGGCCCGGCGATAGACACAACTCGAGACAGCAGACAATGCGTCTTATATACATATATAGTCCGCACGAGAGCCCAGTCTCTATGGAAGGATGTTTGCATTGCTGCTGCGTATCTGCTGGCTGCTGCCCGCTGCCCGCTGCCCGTTGGCTGCTGGATTCTGGCGAGGGCAGCTGCATTTTAGGCTTAAACGTCGTCCGCTGGCTGACAAGGATACAATTGCCATTTTCTGGCCGCCGCTTTTCGGGCTGACGGCGGGCTATTAAAAGGCCTTCGGAGGCAGCGCTGAATCTGAATACGGCTGGGCTGCTGCTGCTGCGGCTGCTGCTGCTGTTCGATCGGCATTAAAGCAGCCATACACCTGGCACATTATTTCGATTTCATTCCATGGACAACGGCCACTTGCGGTTGTCCGCGCGGCCGCATCGTTGCTGTAATCAATTGCATGCGGCTATTTTGGGGCCACACGGCAGCCAGCCAACAGCAACATCAACAACAACAACAACGAGAATAACAAGTAAATGAACGTTGCATTGGATGTTGCAACATTGTCTTGCCTCCTTAACTGAACTGGGCGGCCGCACGCTGCTGTGAAGCGTAGTGAAACATTCAACGATGCAAATTGGCATAAGCTGCCGCAAAAGAACAACAAGGACATAAGTGAACCGGTTCGGTTCAGCCCAGACTGGTTCGGCATTATACGGAATTACGAAACGAGCTTGTGTGCCAGGCGTAATTGAAGAAAATGCCTAAGTGCGCAGCTGGTTTATAGCACGAGTAATCAATATACTCAATACTTACGGAGAGCTTCAATCAAATAATTAATTCCCACGCCAAACTGATATTCGGGGCTTGGCAGAACCAAAGGGTAAGCGGTAAGCATAAGTTGTACTCATCAGTACTCAGGTGTAACAAATATACTTGTTAGACTTATGCGTTTATTTACCTCATATTACGCCCAATTGTACATGTTCGAATGCTCGAATAGATGCAAATTAATATGCGCATGGCCATAATGAGTGCATTCACTGTGCACTCATTAGTCAAAGAAGCCAAGTTTTAATTGAGCGCACGTTAACCTTCTAGCCACGGCGTAATCAAATCCAGTCCAAAGGTAAATCCGACTATGAGCGATTCACAATATGGCAAATTAGTTATGTCAATTCTCAATGGCGTCGACGACGGCGTCAGCCTTGGCAGCCATTTTAATTAAATTTGTAAAAACAGCACTTACGCAGCGTGAGTGTGTGTGTGTGTGTGTGCGTGTATGTGTAGGTGTCGCAGAAACCGCCAGCGGGCGTCTGATGACAATGCAACGAGGTGACGGCGATTAAGCGCCCATAAATCAAGCAATGACAAGCGGAGGGAACAAGTTGGCGGCGGAACGAAACGGAACGAAACGAAACGGAAACGATGTTGCCGAGGGCGATGTCGATGGCAAAAGTTGCAGTCGCATAAATTAATCAGCCGCGTTGCCGTTGCTCGTAATCGTAACAAATTGTTATTAATTTTCTTGCTATTTTGCCAGTTTGGCTCATAATTAAAACAGCACGTGTGTGTGTGTGTGTGTGTGTGAGCGAGTGTGAGCGAGTGTACGTGTGTGAGTGTCGTTTAAGCGATTGCAATCGACAGCAATCAATGCGTAAGCAGCGCCAAGAAATGCGCAACGGGATGTGGCATGGGGGCAACAACACGGCGCTTTAATCGGTCGGTGGCAGGAAGTGCGGCACACACACCCACACTCATACACACACACGCGCACACGCACACATGCACGCTCGTAATTAAGATCGATTATATGCCTGCCTCGGCTGCAGTAAAACTTAAATCATTTAGAGCATGTGCTCTAAAAATAATAAAGCGATAGCCACTGATTTTTATTAACTGTCTGGCGAGGACTCTGATTCAGAGAGCCGCATGAAGCGCAGCCGGAAAGGATATAGAGAGCTGGGTCAGGCGACAGTCGACTGCTGAAATGCCCTTGCCAAGCCAAAATGTGCGGAAGTTCAACTTAGATATTTAATTGGAACTAATATTGTGGCTCTTGTTTTAAGCAAAATATATTTCTAATAAAATATTCCACTTCCACGCAAAGAAAAATTAGTTTTGTGTAATATTTGCGAATGAAGTTAGCCAAAGGAGAACCTCAAACAAACACAAGTGTTGCAAAGTGTTTTAAAGAATGACGAACAATGTTCAATTGAACGAGGCCGTAAAAAATGAGCGATCTGGCAGCCTCGACGCACAGCACAGCGCGATTGCGCAGCGCGCTGTGACGTCACAAGGACACATACATACATACATATGTATTTATGTGGAGTGCAGCAAGATTTTGTGGAAATGCAAAAGATGTGAAAAACAAACAAAGCAAGCGAACAGAGAGAGAGAGCAGCAATAAAATCGCTTGAGTAAATACTTTTAAAATTCTTTGCAGTCATGCAAGCCGCAAAGTTAACGACAAAACAATGAGGTCGCCTTTGGCAGAGTATAAACAATTGCTAGTTCCATGCGTTTGCCACATGAGACATGAGCCATGCGGATGTGCCTGTGGGTGTTGGGAGTTGGCAGTTGGGTGTTCTGGCTGCCTCTCCGGGTGGGTGTATGTCGGTTGCGAACGTAACGACCATCATTTGTTGCAAAATGATGTATAATTTAATACCCGCAAAGCCAACTCCCAAATGGCAGTTGCTTCTCACTGTGAGCACATGTGTGTGTGTGTGTGTGTGTGTGTGTGTGTGTGTGTGTGTGTGTGTGTGGCACTCGCATGTTGTGTGACCTCCAAAACATGCCAAAGCCAAGCAAAGTCAACGCTGGCCTCCCACACTTATCCACAGTGCACAAACACACACAGCTCTTGCTGTCCTCAGTCGTCAGCCCGCATCCGGCGTTTGCGCCGGGCACCCGGCCACGGACCACTAACGCGTCCCCAATGGGCAGCCAACAAAAACGGGCATGTGAGTGTATAAAAAAGCGTCGTAACAACAACAAGAGCGAAAAAGAACTCCCAAGTACTCGTGCATTTAGTAGGAAGCCGTCGACGACGCGTCGTCGTTCTTTGTTTGCCTGTCGCTGCCGCCGCCGTCGCCGCCGCCGCTGCTGGTGCCGTGGGGCCTGGTGGCGCTGCGAACTGAACTGGAAGCTAAAAGCTAAAAACCGAGAGCTGAGTGCCAGGAGCTGGGAGCTGGCTAACGCGCCCGGCGGTTGTTTAACTCGAGTGCTGCACATAATTCATGTGTCCACTTGCAATTTTTCGTTGCCTGTTGTTGCTCCTGCGATTCTTCTGCTTGTTTTTGTTGTTGTTGTTGCTGTTGTTGGGCGACATTGTTATGCTGGCCGTGTTGTTAAAACGCCAAAAACAAAGCGAAGCCCAAAAGCAAACGCAAACGCAAACCCCTCGCCGCCCGCACGCCAAACAGACAACCCGAACACGAAGCCAGAAACGTGGCACAAAACGTGCGAGTTTATATGCCACTATTAGTGAGTGCTCCGCTTGTGTGTGTGCGTGTGTGTGTGTGTGTGTGTGTGTCACACGCCCGGACTCAAAATAGATTACTCAGTGTCGCGGCACTCTATCACATCAGGTCCGAGCGCCACCCAAAGCCTGCCAGAAACTTGAACTCCAAATGACTCACAGAGCAGATAATATAAGATGTTGCATGCCCCATGCCCCATGCCCCATGCAGCAACAGCAGCAGCAGCACGTGTTGGCATTTCTTCAACCAGAGGATTGGCACATAAGCAACAACAAACAGAAAGCTCTTAATTAAAATTAAAAAGCATTTTAATTATAAATACAAATAAAGTTACGCCTGAAATAAATTTTAATTAAATTTTATTATATCTTATTCCACTTAAAATAATCTAGAAAAAATAATCGAAGTATCTCAGTTACCGATAAGGCTTGAGAAAGATATCGATGCCAATTTGTGTATTAAGTTCAAATTAGAATATGAAAATGGCAAGGATGATTCGGAAAGCAGCAGCTGAGCTGGAAAATGCATTCCTTACTTTATAGGTGTGTCCAATAAGAAACCCCCTTTGATGCTTTTCCTGTCACTTTCTTATTGGAACGGTTAACTCGCGTTTGTAGCACAAGGCCATCAGTTTATATTCCTTTTAGTCGAGGACTTATATAATGTCTATAACAAGGGCGGCTACAGATAATATTCAAATTGGTAGATTTCAAAATCAATGCAATATATCGATACAAAAGTTCGATAAGCCTATCAGCGGTGCTGCCAGACCGACAGAATTACCCATGTCGGGATCTTAGTATCCCATACGCACGTACGGACTTTTATTTGTGTACACATACTCTTTGGATTAAACGTAAAGTATAACGGTTTTTCCGATTTTTCCAGCTGCCGGCAATTCAGTAATCTCTTGTCGTGCTCATCGCCATGCAGCAGCGTTTGCCATCTACATAATTTAAGCCCTGCCTCTGCAATTGCGTCCCGGTCGAGTTGGTGGGGGGGAGGGGGGCTTTTGGCTCCCAAAAGGACAAACAGGCGACAAACGCGAAAATAAATAAATTTCATCGCAGCTCGTAGAGCGCTAGGTTATGGGTGAAGGGGGGTGGCCTCTGATTCCACAGCTGCTGCCCCGCCCATGCCCTGGGCACCCGCCCACGCTGCCATCAGCGACTGACTGTCAGCAGGCAATGGCCAAACAGTCAAGTGACAGCAAAGTGCATTTTCACACATGTCACACAAGCGTACCGCACTCCCCTACGCCCCGCTCTCTCTCTCTCTCTCTCTGTCTCACTCCCCCCATCCCTCATCCAGTTGTACCTCAGTGGAGTCCCTGCGTGTGGCTAGCATAATTTATGGCTTGGCGTTTATGGCTTTATAGCATGCGTTTGTCCAACGTCCCGCCGCAGCACCGCCCGCTGTTTACTAATAGGCGTCTCCATTTGCTGTGTGCCCTCGCCTGTTGACACCAACCGACCCCCGCTCCCTGCCCCCTGCCCCTCCCCCGACGCAGCAATCAATAATATTTTTATATAGTGTCGCGCTTTGTCTAATACTCCGGCTGCAATATTTTCGGCTGCTGACTTTTGACTATGGCTTTTCCATTTTCTAGTTTTCCCTTTTACAGGCAATTTATGACCCCACCCACACACAGCAAACATAACGGCAAATTCTGAATAGAGTGTGACGTATTTACTCGTGTAGTCCGGCAGCTGAGACCTGTGGCAAGCGTTAGAGATGTGCGCGTGATTAGCCACGCGGCAGAAAGTGCTCGTGTTTTTACTTGAAAATTCGTGCTTGGGTCCTGTTTAGCACAGGCTGAAATTGAGTGCGATGCGACTTAAAAAGCACATGCAACATTGTCTTTTATATAATCGGATTACAGGGGATTGAAAAAATATAAATATAATTCAAAGTAAACTTAATATCTTATAGGCATACGATTTTTGAAGTGGCCTTAGGTCTGGATTTTTTTGTGCTTCATCTATTTATTAAAATCTTATAAAGATAGGAATCTGCTCCCTAAATCCAAAAAACTATCGTAATTTTAATTATTATTTTAGTTTGGTTAGAAATTATGAACCTCTATCTTGACAAAAAGGTGTCTTATTCGTTTTTCTGCATTTTATTTTCAAAGGGCATAGCAAAAGTTAAGCAACATGTTAACCCAACAATATTTTTGATTATTATTAGCTTTATTATTATTTATTGCTATCAAATATCCAGCATGCGTGTCATAGAGTTGCGTGTGGAATTTATGAAAATGGACACTTCATTTTCAAAGGGAATTTCATTTGCTGGAATTTATGTATCACTTTTTTATAAATGACATATTTGACATACAATGTGAACAATATTTAAAAAAATTAATTCACGGGAGGAAAAATTTCAAAATATATTTTTATATTCAATTGCAATTTAAACAAAAAATGAAAGTATAAAAAATCTGCTTTATTTACATCAAAAGTATTTGAGAAGAGAAGTCGATGGGAAAATGCTCAAAAATAAGAATTCACATTGAATATAGCCCAGACTCAGTCCAGTCTTTGCCAACTCCAATCTTTAGCAAGCTATGCAAAAGAGTTGCTCAAGCGATTACAAAACTCTTTCAAATGACACAGGCTGACAAATTTGGACATGAATGATGTTGTGCAGAGGCGCAGGCTATTAAACAAAAATGCGGCAACTTAGTGCCTTGGTAAACTATACGCTCAGTCAATTATCTAGTCAATCGCATGATAAATGGGCCTGTGTCGCAGCTGACCCGCAGAGCCCAATCCTTGGGGACGAACGGGGACAACGACTCGTCACATTAGGCGGCAGCTCTCAACGGGCTCTGGAAAAAAGGTTCGTTTTGGCTGGGATTTGGATTTGAGAATCTGAATATTCGGGGTTCGGGTCGCGTTTACCCTTTTTAAGTACCAAATTACCTTTGCGCCGGGCATGGTCACTGTTGCATCATTCGCTTGATTAATTGCTCAGCCGTTGGCGCTTGGTCACGTGTCATGTGCCACACCGAGGTCTGCAACTGCCCCACCGTCGCACCGCCGTCCCGCCGGACCCGGCCTGCTGCATAGAGATTTTTGCGCCAAATTAATGTTGACATTTATAATAAATTTACAAATTGAAAATGAACATTTGCATTTAATGCGACTCGATGGCGACTCGCCTGTCAAACAAATGCAAAATTGAAATTTGTCTCTCTGTCAGCCTGATAGCCCCCCCCCCCCTCCCCATACACACACCCGCCCCTCTACCAGTCCCTGGTCGCTGTGCACATGCCCATAAAGGCGCAGCGAACTGGAAAATTATTTGGTCATTATGTCAATTTAGTGGGTGCGAGTGTAAAGTGACCCAATCCAAGAAGTGCCAGGACGCATTGTAAAATTAATTAAATTTGCCATTTGGTTTTGTTGTTGTTGCTCTTGTTGTTGTTGTTGTTTTGTATCGCTGCTGCCATTAAACATTTATGCATATTGCATTTTCAATTGCATTTCGAACAGTTCACAAGTGAAATACTATCGCAATGATATACGGAATAAGCTCTTTAAATTGAACAGTTGCCAGCAATAAAATGCTGCCACACGATTTCCTCCAAAAACAACACACACCTACCTGTACACCTGCACACCTGCAAATGGACTGTGTGTCTCTCCCTCTCTCTCCCCGCAGCTGCTCAGTCACTTGGCCATTAGCCAATGGCAACATCCGCTTCCGTTAACAAATTCGCGATGCATTGACGGCAATTGACATCCCACCAGGCTCTACTTGGCAGCATTTTGTGTCCAACTCGCCAACAGTTGCTTGAGTTTTGATCGCAGACTCAAGTCTAATATGATATGTTAGGGTAGCCGCCCAGTCGGGCCAGTTGGGCCAGCCTATTGCCTTGCCGCATTACAGGAAAACACATTTCAATTTTCCACATGGGAAATGCTGCTCGCCGAACCAATTTATGATATCCGCTAAAGTGGCAAAAGGAGAAATAAACAAAATAAAAAAAAAACCAACTACAAAATGGAAAAACAGTCAACAGACTTGCGGGGCGGACGCCAGGCACCACTGCAGGGGCGTGGCCGCCAACCGCTGACAGCACATAAAAAAAGATGTATGTATGTATGTATGCATGCCATAATAAAAGTGTTGTTCCCGAATTTCGTATGCGCTGCAAGGAAAATGATGAAAAAGTCAAAAGTTTGCAGCTTTAGCTCTTTATTTAACCAACTTATACTAATGTAATTATCGGTATTCATTGTTTTCGAAATCAAGCTGATGCGACAAATGCCCGGTCACAACTTTGATGCCTACATAATTTGAATGTCAATAATAATAATAATAATAATGAAAAGTTTTGAGCACTGCGCATTTTATGCCAGCGAATACCTTTGGGTGCATCTATTACAGCGAAATCCCACGCTCGGTATTGTTGTCGGTGTGCATAAAAAATATTGAGCAATATTTATATCGCATGCATACATTATGCGTGCGTATCTATGTGGACACACACGTGCGTGTATGTGTGTGTGTGTGTGTGTGCGTGGAGCGCAAAAAACTGGCATAAATAAGTTGCAAATAAAGCGTGGCCTATTGGTAATAATTTTACCATTTATGTTTATTTACAATTACAGTTTATTTGCCAGTGCGCCACACAGAAACGAAAATATTAACATACGCCCACGCAGCCGAGCCGACCAGCTCGCAGTTCCAGCTGAATATTCGTATATGTATATTTTTATTCAATTTCGATTACCTAAAGATATATACTCTGCACTGGAGCTTACAAATTCGATTAAGAGTGCGCGTCATATTCGGAAATTGTTCAACACTACAAGAGCGCAACAAATGGTACTTTTTTTTGGCGATAGCATTTTAATTTTAATGAACACGATTTTAAAGCTTTTTGTCTGTTTATTAAAAGTAACTTAACATTCACGTTGCATTTGTCTATTGCTCATGTGTATATTTTCTCTGCCGGCCTGGCAACACTTGCGCTGCAGTGTTGTAAAATGGCACTTAAGCTTGGAACTCGCTTCGGACTACAACACTTGTGCATTTGTAAAGTGCATGGTGCACGTGCTGTGGCAAAGTCTAGAAAACATAGATTTTCTGCACAGGGGACGATTAAAGCGCTCAACAGAACTTTAACTACTGCTGGAATAATTCACAATTGCAATCAATTCAAATCTTAGCTCGCATTATGAGTGCACCAGGCAATGTTTTGTCCAATTTCTGCGCGTAAGTGTCCAACGCTAGACTGCTCCATGCCTCTAACAGCATGCCAATTCTCAATGATAATTAGGATCTGCCAGGGCGCACTGCATGACGAGCAGCAGCCCGCAACGGGCGCGGGAGCGCGCATGTGCACCGCCGGCATATGCGCGCAGTCTGGCAACGCCGGCGTGCGTGCAATTGTTGTGGAAGGGTAAGCGTCTGTATCGAAGTGCACAACTTGCGGACTTACGCCCTGTCTCTCTCTCTCTCTCGCTCTCTCTCTGTACGTGTGTTTGTGAGTTGTTCAATTAGGTTTGATGAACATATAGGGGGAGATACAGAGCAGGACGGATCTGAGCTCAGTATTATGAGTATTTCGAGCACACTTTCCAGCGAACCAGAGGAACTGGGCGATCTGAGCTCGCCAAGCGATCTCGAAGATAATCAGCTGTACTCCACAAATCAAATGGCTGACCACGAATCGGAAGGGGATGTAGATGTTGACGGCCTGGATGAGCATATGGATATGACGGCATCAATGCCCGGCTCAATTATTGAGCCAATGACTGAAGCATTGCTTGAGCCAATGTCCGAGCAACTAATCGATCAGGTGATCGAGACAATCCGTGAGCAAATGGCCGAGCAAATGCCACAGGCGCAGCCAGAGCCACAGTCTGCGCCGCTGCCGAATATAGACTTGGGCTCCTTTAGGACGGACTGGCCAACGGTGGAGAGCATCCTGCATCTGTACGAACAACGATTCGATGAGCTGGTCAGAGTTTGGGATCTGCTAAAGACAATCATCCTCTTATTAACCAATCCAACGCTTGTGCCAGCCGCCGAGCCGATGACCCTGCCGCGTTCCGTGGCTGTGGCAGTGCCCGCGCTGCAGCCGCAGCATCAGCTCCTCTCGCTGCCGCTGCCGCCGAATGCCAACTTGCAGTCCATTTGGTCCGAGTGGCCGGTGATACAGAACATATTGGATCCACAGCGGAACATGAGCTGGACCGCGTACCAGCAGCAAATGGAGGAGTTCATCCACGTTGCCGAAATATTTGCCGAACTAATACAGTACGAGCTGATTGGCCATAACTTTTTATAGGTCGTTTTTTTTTTCAATTTGAAAGTCCAATATTTTGTACAATTTACAGTCAATCAACTCATAATTATTTTATCGAAAATATTATTTGTACTTTCAATTGAATAATTCTTTAATAATTCTTATTGTATCTTTTTGTATTTATATTCGAGTCAATTTTTAAGAACCATTTGTAATCATATTGTATCCGTTTAATATCAATTTGTAATGAAAATTTGTTTCTTTTTTTGCTCTTTTATGTACTTTGAATTCAACTCTGTTTTATGCCTTTTTATAGGTATTTATGGCCATTTGTAATTGATAAAATTCCAGTCGTAATTCAAAAGACTTTTTAACGAGCTTGCGTAATTGAATTGAATTGAATTTCACTAAATCTGAACTTCAACGACATTTTTATGCACTCTATGCTGGAATTTATGAACAACGATTAAAATAAAATATGGAATTTAATAATTTACTTTTCCTTGTGCGACTTGTCCGAGAGGATAATGGGGGGGGGGGGGGGGTGTCACATGCGCATAATAAATGTTTATTAATTATATTTATAAGCAAACGGCAATTGGGCACCATTTGTGCGCATTTTATTTATTTATGCTATTAAACATGGCGCACGCTTTTGCTGGCCATCTCCGCGCGCGGCATTAATTCAGCTTTGCATTCAACCATTTTATTATTGAATTTTAATTAATTCAACAAACAACGCACAACAAGAAATGCCAAAAACAAATGAAACATTTCTCATCTGCGCTACACGGCGCCAATTGTTCTACGCACTCGACAAATGCCTCACTTTTAGCCAAATAATCTAATTTTTATAATGTAAACATTTAGTTTATATTTGTTTATAAATTTTTGCGAAATATGTTGTCATCTTTTATATAACTAAATTAAATTTAGTTTGACATCTTAATATTTTGATTTACTATTTTCAATATAGACATTAAGTATAGTTTTTTATTTGTTTTTATTTTCAAATCATATTTTATTCATACATTTTTATTTTAAGATGGTTAAAATTTTATTTCTATGTTTTTTCCTTTGTATAGAATGTTAATATTTAGTTTTTTCCATATAAACAATTAGTTTATATTTGTTTTTACTTTTCGAAATATTTTGGCATTTTTTTTTATTTTTAAATCAAATTTGTTCCGAAATTTTAAATGTTTACTAGTTATATGTAAATTATGGAAATTTGGAAATTTTAAAATTTTTGACAAGGTTTATATGTGTATTTTTGTTTGAACAGAATCTTAATATTTCGTTTTAACATATTTTATGCTGTCTATGTACTTTCATTTGATGTATTCAAATATCAATTTTGTATATTTGTTTTCGAAATATATTGTGGCCTTTTTTTAAATTTTTTAAACCAAATTTTGTTTTGAAATATGAAACTTCTTACTATTTTGATTGATATTTCTATTTATTTTCTCTGGAACATAATTACAACATTTATAAATTCTGTCGGCCATTTAATTTATATTTGGCACATACATACGTACATAATTTAAACATTATTAAGCATATTTGTTTTTAATAAATGTATATTCATTGAAATTCAATTAATTTGATTTTAATAGTAGTCAAGTTAAAATTAAAAAAAGTTGGCTTCTTCATCAAATTTAGTCTTCCGTCTATTGACTTATGTTTGGAATTGTACTATAAATAATATTTATATATTGTTTAGGCATATTCACACTTGTTTTTATTTAAGTATATTTATAAAAATTGGTCGATTGACTTACATTCATTGCAACAATTCAATTATGTTGCTTTGATTAAGTTTTGGAGCTAAGTATTTAATATGCATTTTCGCATTTTCCTGTTTTTGTTTTTTGTTTAATCTTGCGGTCCTTTGTTGCTTACAGAATAATGTCAATGATTATTATGTTCTTTTATGCCGATTTGCATTAAGCGCTTTGCGCAGCCAAGCGTGTCGGCAGAATTGATATGCCCGCGGCACGCCTTCGCCGCGCCCATAAATAGCCGTTATGGCTTGTGGCCCGTGCGATATGTGTTAAAAACAAGCAAACACACAAACAAACAAACACAAAACAGCACAAAGACAAAAATCATAAAAAATGGACGAGATACCGAACGGAGCTTGTAATGAGTGCGAGGGAGAGAGAGAGCAAGAGTGAGAGGGTAAGTGGAGGGGAGAGAGAGAGGGAGACAGTGCTGTAATTGATATTTACTTTATGAGCGAGCGCACACAACGAGATTGAAACTGTAAACATGCTTTACATACATATGTATGTCCAGCTACTACTGGTGTATATGTGTGCATGTGCATCTGTGTGTGTGTGTGTGTGTGCAGTATGTATTTACTTTTATGAATCCTGTCCAATTGGTGCCCCTGCAGCGCCTCAGGGATATCAAAATTAATATAATAATTACTGCAAAAATGTTTGTTAATTCGTTTTCAAAATGAATATCAAACTAGGCAGAGTGCTCGACTAGTAGATATCCTAGAGCTCCGCCTCGAGCTGACCTGTATGTAATCTGTATGTATGTGCTAAAGTTCTCCTGCACACCAAGTGTGGGGATATTCAGCTCTCATAGTTGATATAAGGTAGTCTTTAGTATATATACATTTATATATAAAACTGTTTGATCTGCCTGACGCTGAAGGTGTGCAACTTTTCCAAGACAGTGTTTGCGAAATTCCATTCGTAGTTGGCTTCAAACTCATTCTAAAAAACCTTTGCTCATTTAATTCATTTGGGACGTGTTTCACACTGTCCGCTGAATCGACCCCACTTGCATTAAAAATGCAGGTTAAAGTTTGTGTTAAATGATTATTTACTTTTCGGCTTCAAGCTTCACAGCACGCACTGGGCTTAAATGGCCGGAATATGTTGACTTCAATCGGCTCAAATTAACTTTCGAACACTATGCCAAATATAACTAGAGATACGTAGTTCAAATGTGGGGCGGGAAATGGGCCTGAAAGTGATCAACGATCTAGGAAGTCTACTGCTTAAGGAATAACAAATATATTTCTTTTTCAATAATTTAAAGAATTCAATTATATTATCAGCTATATATTTGAGTCCAAAGCTGTTGCATTTCACCACATAATGTGTGTGTGTGTTGGGGGTGTTGGGGGCTTGTGAATGCAGTTAACCAAAAAAGCTGTACTGCATTAGATACGCGATGCTTAGCGGTCATTTTGCCCGCAGCATTCGTGCAGCTGGTGATTTTGCCTCGAAACGTGAATAATGCTGAAATTTAATTATACATAATTCAAACACAATTCGAAACGCGAAATCTGCGCTGCAAGCGCACCAGCGAACGACGGGCCAGCCAGCAAGCCGCACTGAATTAGCACCAGCAACAGAAGCAGCAGCAGCAGCAGCATCAGCATCAGTTGCAGCTGCAACATCAGCGGGCTGAGCGGTGGCAGCAACAGCTCGCCCATCATTTGCTCACACACTCTAATTAGTTAAGCGAAGCGTGTGAAGTGAGCAGCGTTTGGGAGGTCGGCGTGTGGTTGCCTGTGTGTGTGGGTGTGGGTGTGGGTGTGCTCCAGCGGTTGCATCTTTTGTTAGAGCCATAGCACTCAACGTGTTGCCGGGGCAACAACGCGGGCGTAGTAAAAAAATTTTATGCGATTTTCCTTTTATTTGCACAATAATCATGACAACAACAACGACAACAGCAACAGCATTTAGTCTGGCACGACTTGCAGATAGCCTGTAGCAAGCACTGTGCTTATATGCCAAGTCAAAGCGCTCAACTAATATAGCCAAAAAATGAGTGCACAAACAATTTCGATTGTGCCTTAAAAGAAATCAGTTAAAAAGCAATTCGAAGATTTAACAAAGACAATTAAACAGCAAATTTGCTGCATTCAATAAATATGCCTCACTTGTGTTAATTACAGGGTAGCAAATAACGCTACACGGCACTCGATTGGCCAAGCACGCTGCCTGGCACGGTTATATTTCAAAACTATGGCATGCTACGGCAGAGGGGTGTGTGTGTGTGTGTGTGTGTGTGGAAGGGCTGTGGGCTGGGGGGTGGGGATAGGGGTGTGCGGGTTTGGGTGTTGCTGGCTTTTTGTTGGCTGGGAATTGGATGCATGGGCATCTGCGTATCTGTATCTTTGCAACGGTAATTAAATTGCAGCTGCCTTTTGTTGCTGCCATTGCTGCAGTCGCAGTCGCAGTCGCTGTCGCTGCCTCTGCTGCTGCTGCTGCTGCTGCTGCTGCCTCTCCGCATGAATCAAGCGCCCGCCTAAAAGAAGGCAATGCATTTTTTTGCTGCCTTTGCCAACGCTGCCAGCTGACTGCGCGCTGTATGTGTGTTTGTATGCTTGGCGAATGGGCAAGCTGTGAGTTTTTTGTCAAAGTAAATCGAATTTGTAATGGCCAATTTTACACAAAACAGCTAAGGGAAAGAGCGAGAGAGAGAGACTGAGAATAAGTGAAAGAAGAGCGAAATGCAGAAGCTATGGTTTCCCACAGCTTAACGGTAGAGTACGTGCGCATTTCTTAAATGCATCATAAAGAACGAATGAATTTGCTAAAGCGTCAAGTTTTCAAGTGTGTGCGAAATGCTAATGAAAGCGATTTGAAGCTAATGTCCAGGCATTTACTGGCACACACATATATGTACATATGTACATACATGTACACACACATACGCACAATGCATGTGCAAATGTGCATATGTAAAATTTGGCAAAATTTCTAGTGTTTATCTTGGCGAATTGCACTTGAGATTTGCACTAATGGACACAGTGGACTTATGGCCAAGCTCTGCTCATTCTCTCTCCCTCTCTCTCTTTGTCTTCCGCTAGACTTGGTCACATTGTTGGTTGGCTGCCAAATCAGTCAGGTCAATTGCCCAAGCTAGCAGCATCATTATGATAATTATCATCATCTAATCACAGTGGAAAATGGTGAAAGAAAATTCGAAAATTGAAAAAAAGTCTCGCCTTAAGAGTTAATGCCCAGCAATGGAAATAATCAAAATTATGTTTAGCCAAAGCAGCTGCAAGGCGGGCAAATTAGAGCCAAATGCAATAAGAATGCAACAGCAGCAGAGAGTCAATTCCACAGTGCAAGGATATAAACAATGCGAGTCAAGCAAGCTCACTGCCAACATTTGAACAGTCAGACAATGTAATGCCAGCTGCGGCTAGTGGGTTGGGCAAAATGGGGCTTAGGGGCTGCCAGCAAAGAAGATGATTTTGTGGGCGAGGCTGGTAGCCGCAGCTACTTAGAATTGCCGCAAGCTGTTGACAGCAGTTGGCCAACTGTAAAACCAGCAGCTGGTCAGGCCAGGGACGACAGAGAGTGACATGAGCAGAGAGGGGGTAGCGGGCCGCAGCGGGGGAAAATTGCAACTCAGCTTGACTTGATCGGGCTGTAAAGCAACGAGTGTTAAGCATTTTAATTGCTGGCATTAATTTAGACATGGCTGAAACACTTGATGTTGCAAGCATTGTTGTTGCTTCTTGCCAATGCACCTGCAAGCAGTTTGTTAAAGCGAATACGAATACGAATACAGATGCGAGTACAAATACGAATACGATTACGATTACTTAAAACAATGCGTAATCAAAAGTGCATGGACATAATAAATAATTGCTGTATGCATTTATGGAGCACCCAGCTTAACGGTCCGACAGACAAAGGCGCTTCGGCCGGCAGACCTTCAGACCTTCAGACCAGCAGACAGATGGACAGAGGGAAAGTCGGTGAGTCGCAGCAGCAGCTGCTGCATTTGTCTCACATCGTTGGCATTTAATTAAAATGCATGCAATTCATGCAAAACAATTGACGGGTATACAAGTTTTCGCTCACATCCTGGCTCGATCTAAAGATACAAATTTCGTTTAATAGATACAAAGTAAACAATGTCTCCTGTTGTCACCATAAACGTTGGCAACATAATAATATACATGTGTACATTAATACAAATTACGGCGAATTGTCCAGCTATAAGCTGAAGCGACTTTAGCCGGGTGCTTAGACCTTTCATAATAGAGAAATAAAAGCTTTGATAGCATAGCGCAAATTAATAACTAAAACCGTCGCTGCGATTAATTACTCTTTTCAATCGCTCAAGCATTGATTGGTGTCAGGTTTTAATTATTCAGTTTGTCGTGTCATTTAAAGCGCATTTGCGATTCGGTTTGGCTTTTGCTCTATGCCTGAAAGTGCCGCAGTCATCATATTAGAACGCAATTATACAATTGCAAGGACGCAAACGCGTCGCAGCCCATTGCAGGGCCTGTTGCCTGTCGCGTGCATAATTTATTATATCTCACACTCGCACACACACACACTTACATATATGCAGGCAGTTAGTAATATATTTATGCATGTGTGTATATTTTATATGTATACATTGTCTAAGCGCTGCCACGCCCATTGCTTGCATCGATGCATTCGGTTGGCATTTACAATTTATTACGCATACGACCTGTTGGGCGTGCTATTGAAATTGAGTTGGGCGCTGCCGCTGGCCGCTAGGTGGCGGCTGCAGCACTGAGCCGATTAATATGGCCGCCCAAAAGCAGGCAACACATTTGAACAAAGCCTACAAACTGAAGTTGCACTAAAGCTGGCGCCAGGACGCGGCAACTTTGGCTTTTGTTCGGTCGTTGGCTAATGGCATCGCCAGCCTATAAATGTTGAGTTGTCCTTGGCTGAAAGTGCAGGGCACACTCTACCTCTGGCCCCGACGTCTGGCTGCTACAGCCAGGCGCCGGCTTCAACTCTTGCCTTGGCCAAAAAGAGTTTTTATAAAAACTTAGAATCGACAGGTTCGTGCGTCCTCTCCAACACCCTCCACGTCGCCGTCTTCGTCGGCAGCGCCTTTGTGCAACTTGACAAACTAAAATGAAAAAAGTTTCCGATGCCGTTGTGTTGCAAGCGGCGCCGTTTTCAATATCCTTTTGCCAGTCTTACCGCAGGAGTCGACAAGCGTCAAGCGGCCCAAAACGTTGCAGGCAACCCAGGACTTGACATATTGATTTTGCCATGCCTAAGTCTGTGCCCCTGCCCCAAGTGTGTCTGGCTGTGCTTCTGAGTGTGTGTGTGTGACTGAGTGTGTGTGTCTGAGTGTGTGTGTCTGTAGCGGAGGCAGGACAATAAAATTTAAGCTAGCCAAGAAAATGCTGATGCCACTGGCAGCCAGTTAAGTGAAGTCAAGGTGAATCTGCAAATCTATGGCAACCTCTTGCAGGACCAACCTCTGAGTGGGTCAGAGGAGGAGGTCAAGCAGCCAGCTGCCTAAAAATGAAACAGAAAGGGCACAACAATTTTTAAATAATACAAATTAAAGGCGAATGGAAATTCTTCAAGCCAGAATCCTAAACACTTTAATAAATAAATTCGAGAAGAATATTATGCCCAGTTTTTTATTAACCATTAACTGGACCTCAAACCGTTATAAGAACAGCTGAACCTACACTTATAAGTATTTTTAAATAATTTTATATTTTTAAATGTTGTATATATTTATATTTTATATATTTTTTTATTTATATATTCATATATATCTATAAATTTATACTTTTATTTATTTATATATGTATATATTTATACATTTTATATATCAATTTATATTTCTCATATTTTTATGAAATCGGTTTGGCTTAAAAGAATGTTTACCTTTTGCCATATGAAATTCATATTGCACAACTTTTCAGCTTTTGACATTTCTTTATATCAAAAATTGATGTATATAAATAAAGACAAAAATATGCAGATGCATATATGAAAGTTAATTTATGATAATGTGAACATTAAATGTATTAATGCAAATTAAAAGAGATTTCAAGAGACAAAATCTTGGTTTATATATGTATGTGGAAAACCAAGTTTTTGCAGCAAACCTTAAGGCAAGAAATGGTTATACTCAAATATAGATATTTATTACTTGAGTACATATTGACATAATAAATTCGATTTAGTTGTTCGGCTTGTATGGACAGTTCTAAAAAACATAATTACTTACTGAATAAGTCTTAATGGCTAGTCTAGGGCCCATTCGGCGATATCTATCTTCATAAATACCCAACTACAGTTGTTATTGATACAACGACACGAACGAAAAGCACATTAAAGAGGAAGTTAAGTTAAGATTTCTCGCTAGAAATATTTGTAGAATCACTTTGTTACAGCAGCTTTGTTTTTGGAGAAGAAAAGTTCTACGAAATACCCCATCTCGGTGTGAGTTGTGGTCCGTGCTTCACTTGTAGATCGCCTATCTGCAAGCGATTCCACAAATTTATTTTCAAAGCTGCCAATTTTAAGCATATTTTTTTTGCAATCTTAGCTCATGATCTCCCAATGGGCTATAAGTCAGCTGTTGTTTGTGAATCTTCTACCAATAGTCGGCTGGCGACGCAAATGTTGACCTTTGTTGGGGTCACACGTTTCGGGGCAATCGCATGAAACCAGTTTTATATTATTATTTTGGCAGTTGGCAACGCTTTATTGGCCCGTCGCGACGCCGATCTGTTCTGGCCGCCATTAATTTTGGGCCATGACAGGCCCAAAGCAAAGAAACAGCAACAACAACAACAACAACAACGACGAGAATAACAACAATAAATAGCTGCAAGAAACTAAACAGCGAGCGGGTTCAACTCCCCAGCGAATCTGGTTGGCGTCTCGCCATTTATGCGTAATTTGCCAATTTACACAAATTCTTTTTTTGGCCTTATTGAATAAGTGGGCCGAAATGCCGAAAGCACAACCTTTTGCGTGCCTGGGCCCGGGCTGGCAGCTTGTTGGAGACGTCGGCGTCGGCGTTCCGTTTCACGTTCACGTTTACGGTTACGGGTTCATGAGCGCCAGACATCCTTGAACTTGCCACGGCCAGGATATCATGTTCGCATATTTTGTCTGCATTTTATTTATATAAACTGTAAGCCAAGTCGTTGACTTGTGCTTGGCCAAAGCCAACAACTCCAGCTATGACACCGGCTGTGGCAATGGTTGTGACTGCGGCTCCAACTGCGACTTTGGCTGCGGCTGCGACTGCGGCACGGGTTATCAATTGTTACCACACACACACACACACACACACACACACAGGCGTGAGGCGCAACACTCTTGGGTTCACTGGCATCCACGGCGGACCACGCAATCAGCCATAAGTTATGCCCAGGAATTAAAAGAAAATTTAAGAGCGCCCTGAGAATGTCGCGCCTGAGATGTTTATCTGAATTTAAACTCGCTCCGCTCGCCTTGGCCTGCCTTCATTAAAGAGTTCGCGTTCGTGCTGGGATATAGCTGTGGCAACCGGAAAATGTGGCAAGAGTTTAAATACTTTTCATATATTTTTACTATTTACATTTTTTTAATTGTATATAAGTCCTATTTATTGCACATCCATTTTTCAGCACTGATTACACTTAGCTATAAATCTGGCCTTTATTTGGCGTTACGGCTGCAACCGTACTTTTTTCTTTAGTAGCTTGGGCTCAACCCAAGCGACCAAATGAAGGAAATTGAATTTTTTGCTCAGGTCAACTTTTTTTTTGGTAATTTTTATAGTTAACTGTTTATTTTTTATAGATGATTTTGCGTATGTAGCCAAAGTTTTGTGAAATCTTAGCCAATTTTTATATAATTGTTAAAAAAAAGTTTACCATTAGGCAAAAATTATTTTTATCAGTTGATGATACATACCCTCAATGAATTGTTTAATTATATATTTTTTTTATAATTTATAAGGTTCCTTTTAATGTCCTCTCTCTAAAAACATTTGTTTCAATATCACAAGTGAATAGTTTTGGTTGAACTTCTTTGCTTAGACTTGCAATTTTTGCTATAGTTTCATTAACTAAAAAACTAATACAACCAAACATCAATACAAAATTCTTTACATTTACACTGAAAAATTAAAAAAAAAAATGCATAAATAAATAAAGTTAATAAATATCTAATGTTGGATTTGGCGACCTTTCCATTTTATAACTACTTGTTTGGCTGAGTCGAGGTGCGGGGCTTTATTATTCCAGACAAAATGAAAACGCAATTTTGTTAGAATATAACCAATTTATTTCGGCTGCACTTCGGCAACCGTCTTCAGGGCAATTGTTTGAAATTTGTTAATAAATATCAATACAAAATTCTTTACATAATTAATTTCAATATTATTTATTTAAATTATAGTTATTTAGTTTCGTTTATGCTTTTTCCCACAAACAAATCACTTGTTTTATTTTCAGCAATAAAATAGTTTTTCTTAAATTTCTTTATTATAAATTATCTGCTTAGTCATGCACAATTTCATATATGTATAAATTAAAAGCACTAAAAAAAAACACAAATAAAAATTAAAGAAAATGTTTAAATAATTTTAAGAAATAATCAATAAATTTTTTAAAATAATTAACTTGTTCAACACACTAAAAAAAATATAAAAAAAAAATTGTTATAAAGTATAGTTAAAAAAACACATTATACCCTTGTTACCTCAATGGGTTCAGGGAGTAAAAATATTTGTATAATTTAAATAAATATGAGAAACTATGAGTAAAATATTCTTTGAATATTCTGTTTTCTCAAGATTTGCTGCTGGGCAGCAGCGGAACGTTCAGCGACTGCTCCAGCGCCGTGTCAATGGCGTAGTGGCAGATCTCGCTGGGGCTCTGCTGCTCGCAGCTGACGCTGCCGACGCTGGCGTTGACGCTGACGCTTGTGTATGTGACGGTGTCGCGTCTTCTTCTTCTTCTGTCTGCGCAACTTACCATTGGATCTGGTTCTAGACTTGGATGCGTTCCTATGCCGCTTCTGGGCGCCGCCGTTGTCCAGCATTTGACTTGTGGGCAGAGTTGGCGCAGGCAGATCCTCCGGATTCTGCAGATTGCGCCAGCGTCGCGTGCTGGTGCCATTGTTGGTGGTTGTCGTCGTGGTTGTCGTTGTTGTCGGCGTCGAGGTGGTGGTAAAGGTGGGACTTGGCTGTGGCACCACAATTATATTATCCCTGGGCGGCTCCTGCGGGAACAGGCCGCGCCACAACATGAACTTCTTGAACAGATCTCGACCGCTGCCGTTGTCAGCTGTGGCATCGGACTGACCAGCACTGCGACCCATTGTCTGCGGCAGACGGTAGCCTGTGAAGAGAATAGGATACAATTGGCACTAGCCGGCTGTATAAGTGTAGCCTATGCCGCACCAGTTCGTATTGCCCCAGTGCCAGCCACGTGCAGGTGAAGCAGCAGCAGATGGTATAGGAAGAGATTGCCCAGCAGTAGCGTGACTGCTCTAGCTCCAGGTCCTGCTCCTGGTAAAGCTGCAGCTCTGGCTCGAGCTTTTGTTGGCATCGCCATCGTGTTTGGATTCTATCGCTGCGTTCTGTGCGAATGCTCGGCAGAGGAACGACTCTTTTATAGATGAGCGGGATGCAATTAAAAAGTTTCACCCGAAATCTAATTGCGGGCTTGCGTGCATTACACGACGTCAACGATGGATGCCTTGACATGGTATCATTAGAAGCTTTGGGCTGGGCTATGGAGCTGCAGCGATGGCTGCCGGGCACGTAAATCAACAGAGAGTGTGTGCCAGTGTATCTATGAGTTGTTCGCACACACACACACAGACAGAGAGTGCGTATCTGAGGCACAAGTGAAAGTTGTAGGCACAGTAAATCAAATCTAATAAACTCGACAATAAACATGCGCACATAAATCTCGGTAGGCGGCACGAACGAAAAACTGGCAAATCAAGTTGCAGGCCAAACAACTATGCACACACACACACACACACACACATGTACGCTCGCATTGTATCTGTGAGATACAATACTTATGGCTTGCTAAAGCAACAGCTCGAGCGTGTTGTATAAATAAATAAACGAATTTATGTTTTCACAGCCAGCCTCTGCCTTTTGTAGTTATGTGTCTGTGTGTGTGTGTAGCATATTTTTTTATGCACATATTTATATTACATGACCACTTTTGCGGCCGAAGGATACGGCAGCCATATGCGGCAGATAGTGTCAGTGCGTGAGACACTCAGGCAAATAACTTTAACATAATTCACTTAAATCTTTTGGTTTAATCTTGAAAGTGTTTCACACACACACACACACACATACAGGCACACACAAGCACTAAGCGTTTCATTCACACAAACACACGGCCAAACAGACAGAGAGACAGATAGACTGACAGACGGACGGACAGAGGGATAGACAGACGGACGGACTGCAAGTCCTGACAGTCAAGTACATTGTATTCTGCACATATACCCATACAGACACACAAACACATAGATACACACATGCTTCGCCCCTTAACTGTAACTGATTCTGTGTCTGCAGTATAAATGTATCTGCTCCGTGTAGCTGTGTGTAAATTCAACTTTTGGCGCCAAAGTCAAAATGTTTTCTTGCAATTTCCGAAAGTGTTGTGTCAATAATCACCCAGACTTGATATGACCCTTAACCCGAGGCATTCTGATTAACAAAACACAAGAAAATTAAAGAAATATTTTAGAAAATAGCTTTGAATGCATTACATAAACTCGTTTTGGAAATGCCAACAAGAACGCCTGAGAGTTAAGTTAGAGATAAACTGGCGCCTCGAAGCAGATGCGAGTTGAGCGCAGCTCGATAATTGCATTTTGGCAGTTATTTCTTCAATACACGCGGACAAATAAGAATGAACTATATATTTATATATCTCGGATCGAATCAACAAACCTGCCTTTAAGCCGTATTTTCTCATATTGCATATATCTAATCATATTTGTTAGCTACCAGTTTTATATGTATATCAAATATATTTATTTGTATATCAAATGGGAATGAGCTATAATTATTTGTATATAAGCTGGCTTTCGCATTGCAACAATTCACTTTCAACATTTACAATTGCGCCCGTTCTACTGAAAATATTGCAAGCTGTGCAAATTTTCATAATGAACATACGGGCTATATTTGATATCTATCCACAATTTGGTTAGATAAATGCAAAGGCTGGCCCAAGCTATAGATGCTTTGTAGCTGGGTCTACCGCAAAAGATGTTCATATTAAACTTAACCAGTTTTCAAAAAATTAAGTAAATAAATCAGTTCGTGCTACATAGTAAAATAAACAGAAGCCTGGTTTCAAAATCGATTTGCTGCCTTGATCATATTTAATTTCTATATATAATAGTGTATGCATAATATATATACATATATATATGACTGCAGGTCAACTAATTACGGGGGGAAGGGGGTCAGCTGAATGTTGAAATAATTGTATATATGAAAAATATTGCTTTATAATAGAGTTGTGCAGTCAAGCGTAATGCACTTTATTTGAAATGCCTTTAATCATTTTCTTCGTTTAGATTTTATAATTTATATTTTCGGCTTTTGACTGGCTGCCATTGGAAGTTATCATCAAATGTGGAGCCTGTTTGTGTATTTGTTGTTGTTTTTGTTGCTGATTTTGTGGTTGCTGCTTGTGATAAAATCCAATTATAACATATTCTATTAACTTAAAAGCTTCTAATATTTATTTAATTTATTATTGTGGCTTGGCTCGTTGATGTGCGTGTTGTATTTGCAAATTCGGCTGTTGTTAGTTTTCCTGTCGAATTCCAGTTGCCAATTATGATTGTTGCTGTTGTTGTTGTTGGTGCTGATATTGACACACACACACACACACATACACACACGCCAAGACACACTCGCACACACCCTACACAAGTGCTGCCATCAATTAAGATAACTTTTGGGAGCTATGCGTCTCCGTCTTCATCTGCATCCGCATTTAAGTCGTCGTCATGGCAGCTCCGCAACTGCTGCGCTCTCTTTTGAAAATAGTTGACATATTACTGCCAGACTAAATGTCTAATTGCCTGACTGACTGGCTGTCAAATTGTCTGGCACATTGCATTTATCTGAATATCCATCTCCATTTCTAAGCATATTTCAATATTCAGCTGCACTTTTCGGCTCACCCGGCAGCTCAGTCCTCCTCATCCACATAAGCTAAATTCCAATTTATTAGTACCTCTTCGTCTTATTATTATTATTGTTGTTATTGTTGTTGTTGTTGTTGTTATTGGTATTGTTGCTGTTTTCTGCTCTGATTGAATTGTTCTGCAAGCAAATTAAATCGATCTACTTAAATTTTGAGCGAAGTGCATTATAGCATTAAGCTACACAACATCGATGCTGACCGGCACAACAGGGCGTATGCCTAATAATTTCGATTGGCCTCCGTTTATATACGGAAAACATTCGTAAATTAAGCCTCAAAGACAAATATGCAGCAGCTTAGCTAATAAGCACTCAATTTATGCCAGAGTATGTTAACAGTTTGTGGTTTTTGGTATTCAGGTTAATAAGCTAAGTGGAAATCGTAGATACAAATAACTATTGGCTTCTTCAAATCCCTGCCCAGAACTGAGCCAAGCCGAGCACAATGCAACAATATAACAATGCAACAATGCACGAAGTAGACAGTGTAAAGCATATTTGTATTGCAAATATATTGCCCAAATGCTCAAGAGCCAGAATTTTCCAGTACTGTCTTTTGGTTCACGTTCATTTGAGTATAGCTTAGTAGAGTCGTCTTATTATTTATTTAATTATACCCTAAGCCCATTGAGAATGGGTAAAACGGGTATATTGGTCCTGTGCAAATGTCTGTAACAGGCAGCAGGAACTATATCCGACCCATTAAGTATATATATTCTTGATAAGCATCAATAGCCGAGACGATCTAGCCATGTCCGTCCATTCGTCCGCCTGTCTGTCTGTTCGTCTGCCCGTCCATCCGTCCGTCCGTACGTATAACTTTGATAACTTGCCCCGTTTCCAAGCAATCGATAAGAAACAATATGTAATCCTCCGTTTTTGAGTAAATCACTTTGGTTGCAATGGTCATCAAATTTGACATGAAGCTTCTGGAATTGTATTTTTCTTTTTATGAAATCTGAAATCCATTAATTGCTAAAAATATACTCCTTTTATATTGCAGATTTTTTGCTCAACTAAAAAATCCCCATATTTTTTTTCACAGATTTTGCGCTGTTTTATTTGCTTCAAAAATAATTTACATAAAAAATACAAAAAAAAAGTAGTACAGAAAATTAAAATAAATTATGGTCTAGAGTTGTGAGTCGAATAAGTAAATGCAATTCCTGGCCGGTTCTTTTCCAAATCCTTGTGCGTATCGGGCACTCGTTCACAGATACTGCACACGGCGAATGTTCTTGGCGAATGTCCTCAGGGGATTCCGCATTGGGAAGCCGTCGTTGACAGCTCCTGTGGCGACTGCGGCGACACCGGGCCGTTGCCTCAAGCGCTGGCCGAAGAGCTGGAAGCGTGAGTTGCTTATTTGCTGCGCGGCATTGTTGGCTGGCTCCTCGATCGCATCGTTGGACTCTGGCTCCGGGTCCTGTTTGTCAGTGGCCAGCGTGGCGTCGTCTTCGCCCTCCCGAATGGACCCCGCTGCAGTGCTGGCCGCCAGCTGCCTGAACATGCCCATATTGAGCGGCACATAGCCGACCGCATTGTTGCCCAATGTGACGGGCACCAGAGGCATACCAGCACCCAGACCGCCGAGACCGCCGAGTCCGCTGAGACCGCCAAGACCGTTGAGAGCGGCCAGACTGTTGATGCCGCTGATGGCACTGGCACCACCAAGGGCAGCAAGGCCGGCGCCAGAGACGGCCACGTCGCCGTCATAGAGGTCGGCAGCGTTCAAGTCGATCAGCTCGTAGGGCAGACCCAGGCCCGCATCCTGAGCGGCATCTTGGCCCTGGCGCGTCTGGAAGTACTGCATCGGCAGCAGCTGTGGAGCGCGGAGCAGGCCAGATCCGACGATACGTGCGGCAGCCGCTGCGGCCGGAGTAGTCAGCAGATTGGTCACATTGTTGTTGTTAATGTTCACCGTGGTTATGTTGCGCGTTCCATCGCCGCTGGGCGAGCTGTTGTTCTGTAGCCTGAGGAACTTCATGTGAAAGAAACGCGGCTCGTCCTGGCTGCTGCTGCTGCGGCTGCCGGGATTGAAGTAGCGCATCTGCTGTGCCGCCGTGACGGGTGTGTTGAACAGAAGCAGCTGCTGCACCTGTGCGGGCGTCAGCTCTGCAGCGGGCAACAGATCCGCATAGTCCAGTTCCAAGGCACCGCCGCCGCTGCGATCAGCCTCTGCCGCCTGCTGGCTGCGCTGCTCCTCTGCATAAATGCTTGAAGCCAGATGCTTTGCCTGCTGCTGCTGCTGCTGCTGCTGATAGCGGGCGAATGCCGCACGTTGCAAGTTGGGGCGTCCGTAAGGCATTTCAAAGTACTCGTCGTTCGAGTTGAATGTCGTATGCCACAGCGGCAGCCCGAACAAGGCCTCCTGCGTGGGTCCCGTGCTGGTGGCGCTTGTCTGCACACGCCGCTGCCTGCCCACATTGGCCGCCCGGCCACCGTCTAGGCAGCTGAGCAGGGCCAGCGCCAACACCAAAGTACGTCCCACTTGCATTTGCATCATTTTGTTGCTCCTTGCTGCTTGCCACTTGCTGCTTGCCACTTGCTGCTTGCTGCTTGTTCAGTTGATGGCTCGAAGTGCTGTCTGCTCAGTCCAGTTCGTCCGGCTGGCTTATATACTTCTTGGCCGCCAAGCCAAGCTGCTCCAGCTGGGCAGGCTAATGAGCGCCATTTATCCGGCGGTTATCGCGGCCGCTTATCAGCTGGCTGGGTCGAGCGGCCGCGGCTTTCATCGCGATAGCCCAGAGAGCTCATTAATTTTGCTTCGCGAAACTCTTGTGCGATCTTAAGCTGCTTTAATATGGCTACCAAGAACTTGACGCTAATTGCGGAGCACCTCGCACCATTGCCAGCATTTGCCAACCGCTTATACACTTCTCTATAGATGATCCTCAGCTAATTGCATCATTAATGAACAATTTATAACTGCAAAGTGCGTTGCTTATCCCCCTTTCCACCCACTCTGCCCTTTGAGACCCAATTTCTTCGTCTCCTGTCAGCTGGCAGCATCTCTTTGCCTGTTTGCCTGTTTGTCTGTTTGGCCGGAATAGCCAGCGATTTTTCCATTTTGCCTAGAGAAATACATAGATATGTATATTTTGTTGCACAGGCTGCAGCCCAATCCCCCTCCCCCTCCACCATTCCCTTCTGCATCTACCTAACCCTCAAGCTATATGCCAGCCGACAATTTTGTTATGCCATTTTCATGCAAGAGCTAACGGATCGGACTAGCGGGGGAAGGAGGGTAGGGGATAGGGTAGGCGTGTGGTTCCTTCTCTTTTACTATCTCCACCCCTTTCGCTCCCTCTCTCACTGTCTATCTCGCTTGCACTCTCTGTTTGTCTTGGCCCAATGTGTCAAAGTCAACTTGGTAAAAAGTTTGCTTTTTATTATTTCGTTGCCTTCATCGTCGCCGTCGTTGGCACTTTTTGAACTTGCCACTTGCCGCTTGCCTCTTGCCGCTCGTCGCTGCCTCCGCTTATGCTTTCCGCTCCGCTTACGGTATACCGACCGAGCGAAAATATTATAGCATAGCATACTTTCCGGCGCTGGCCAAAATAAGTACGAAAACAGTGCTCGCTGAAATTGGGCAACGAGTGAACCCAAATAGCAAAAATATGATGGAAAAATGCTATCAAATGGTGTACGCACGACTACCGGGTACCCTGTATGCCGGCTGATTTGGTTTTTGGTTTCGAAAATGCTTTTGGGTAAGTTAAAGTAAAGGTAAGTTTAAACGAATTTAAGATTAATAAGTATGATTAATCATAATTATTAAATAAGTTTTAAGGTTTGATTAATAATATTCAAAACAATAATTATTATTACTATTCACAACTTGACCTCGACAGCTCGGACAGCTTGATTTATTAATTATTATTAATTTTATTTCAGATATGTAATAGTATGATTTTTAAAAATGTGCGCCAGCCCGATATTAACATCAAGATACCCTTTCCAGACTGCAGATACATTTGTCGACTGTTGGGTTGGTGCATCATGAACGTGTTGTTTGGGGGTGGGCGTGGTAAAAAAAATACTATGCCATAATACGATTTTACCAGCGGCGTCGACTGCACTTACAAGCCGCTGCCCGCGACCATGCCCCGCGTGCCCCACACCGCCCCTCTCCGCTCTCCATTCCTCTTGTAGTTTGCGCACTTTGTGCTCGCGTTTCTTTTCTCTTCTTAAACAGTTTTTTGTCGCAATAAAAATTTAAGTCGATTTTATGGGCACAAAAAGCAAGTGGAAAGCCGAAGTCTCAGTCTTGAGTTTGAGTTGTGAGTTGCGAGTTGCGAGTCCCGCGTCCTGAGTCCTGAGTCCTGAGTCCTATGTCTGGAGTCTTGAATCGTGGCATCAGCTCTCCGAATGCAAAGCAAAGGCAGAAATTACAGTTCTCGGGCAAAAAGTTTCATTTCTCTGGCGATTTTGTTGTTTCAACTTTGCATTCATATGCAAGCGAGTCGGGGGCGGGGCGGGGCACAGTGGCGGCCGCAGGCGGGTGGGGTCGTCAAAAATTGGAAGGTTTATTTAAATTTCAACTTGTTTCGAAAACGTTTAAAAAGTTTCCGCTACTAACTGACTGCTGATAACACAAAGTATCTACGACCCAACGCCGCAATCATTCCGCTGCCATGCCCCGACAGCCCGACCGCCCGACCACCCGCCCCTTTACCATCGGGGCGACGCCCCCGGGGCAAGTTGAAACAACTGGCAAAGTTGATGCGGCTTGTCCTCAGCCAGTCGAATGCTGGCAAAGGGTTGCTCGGTGCGCGGGGGTTAGGGCTTGACAAAATTAGCACAAAATATTTTATTTACTTATTTTAAATGTATTTTCACATTATTTTTAAAATGTTTGCTGCTCCCGTTAACGTTGAGCCTGTGCGCTCCGTGGGAATGTGCCAGACAAACTCCTGGCTGGGGCTATAAATAAGATTGTGCCCTCTTAAATATAGATAAAATACGTCAGAAGGATGAGCTGACACATGTGGTGGGCGGCCAGTCAATCAAAATCCGAAAACCGCCTCCTCCGGATGTGGGTCACAAGCCGGGCAAGCATGGACAAGTTTCTGGCCTCTCCATGTGAAATTGATTAGCTCAGCGTTGAGCGGGCCTTGTGGAGAAATATGTGTTGGTTTTCTTTTGGACCACAAATATAACGATATATTCTACTTATTTTTGAGAAAAATTATTAATTATTGTTTAATTGTACAAATTGGTCGTCACTTAAGTCAAATGCAGGACAAGATTCAACCTAAAAACGAATGCAGCCCACAAAGATGTCCGCATCAATACAGTTATGTTTTTATTTCAAATGTATTTTAATTATAGTACAAATTTCTCACAGTCAGTTAATCAGTCAGTCAATCAGTTAATCTGTCAATCAGACAGGACAAACAGTTTAATATGAATTGATGTGAAGGCGGTTGAAGCGTGTAAATCAAATGTTATAAATAGCTCTTCTTGGAACCAGCCAAATCCTACTCCATATTCTACCCCATTCTATTCTTTTATAGGAAATAAACATGACGGCAGCCTGGCGTTAGCTGGTCTAAAATTTGGAATAGCGCGTATTAGTTGCTTAAAGTGTTGGACAACGACAAGTTGGGTGAGCTGGCAAGTCCGTTGATCTGGCAACGCCTCTTTTTATCCCGACCATGTGCCGCTCATTAGCAGCCACTTTGGGCTTGACACTTTCACACACAGGCGCTGGCACAAAGAAGATGAAGACGCCGACGTGGACGCGCATCAGCCTGGTAATGGAGGCAATGAAGATGAAGATGTCCGGATCCAGGACAACGACAACGACATCGACGATGACGATGACGATGGCGATGAGCTTGAAGCATCGTCTGTCGTCTGTCGTCGCCAGCGTCAAAACGAAGTGAGTCGCAACTAATTTCAGTTTAATTTGTGTCAGTTTTTGTCTTAGCACCGCCGCTTTTCTTTTCACACTTTCCCGCTTTCCCGCTTTTCCGCTTTGCCGCCAAGACGTCGTCGTTACTTATTATCCTTTGGCTTCAACGGGCGACGTGTAAATGCTGCTAATGACGTCGTCGTCAGGACACAAAAGGCTCAACGCTGAGCGCTCGGCGCTGAGTGCCCATCGCTCAGCACTCAATGTGCTGTGCGGAATGCCTCAGCCACTTCCCAACCAACCGACTGACTGACTGACTGACTGACTGTCGTTCGGTCGTTCTGTCTTTCTGTCTGTCTGGCAGCGTCTTTAATGACTTCCTTCTTTAATTTGGCGAATTTATTATTTTAATTTGCGCGCTTTACGTTTTTCGTGGCAAATTCGCTGGGCGAATTTTCGGTTTCGATTTCGATTTCATAATTAGGGCTCCAAGTTGAAGTCATTTTTGGGTTGCCAGGGGCAAAGACAAGCCCTTAAACCAGAAAGCTTCAAATCCAAGCCGCCCAACTGCCTCACGATGCCATCGCATCCGCAGCTCGCAGCTCGCAGCTCATGGCTTGCGGCCCCGCAGCCCGCAGGTCCCCTCCACCCCGCATCATTCATCAGGAACATAAACCGCCAGCGTCCATGATGTTAATGCGCTTATTTTCATGTTAATTACCAACAGACAAAGCAGCCTCATCAGGGGCCATAGTTTTGGCTGGCCGAGCGACATGGTCGGCAGAGCCTTTGACGAGGACCGCCCGCTGCCAGTAGATGGCGCTTCACGTTGGCTGGCCCGCGGGCTAAGCGACCTGGTGCTCAGATTTTTGGCAGGCGATTTAAATAATTGACAGATTTTCGCATTTCGCTGAACGCCGTCGGGCGACTGTTTTTATGTATTTCTCGTTCGCCATCTTGTCAGCCGTATCGGCAGGGGGTCAATGGGTTCTTTAAACAGCTCCACATCATCCCGCTCTCTCTCTCTCTCTCTCTCCCTCTCTCTTTCTTTTTATCTCCATGTGCATCTTAAATTTCATTCTCCACTTCTGCTTGGTACACGCTTTGTTCGCTGCCACATTAAACTGTTTTATCTTTATGAGATTATGTCTGCTGTTCCCTCCCTCTCGCTCTCTCTCTCTCTCTCTCTCTCGCTCTCGCTCTCCCGCTCCCTCTTTCTAATGTGTATGCGTATGCCAGACAAACTCTTTGCCCAAAGGATTTGTGTTTGACAAAGTTAAATGCACTCTGCGCCCAGGCACGCAGCAACAAGCCCCACTTTCCCTTATCCCTTCCACTTGCCACTCTCTTCCTGGTTCTATTCCCATTTCTGCTCGCCTCCATTGTTGCCTGTTCTATTCAATATTGGTTTATTGGCCAGTTGAGCTTTTCCTCGCGATTGGAGCTGTTTAACCCGAAAGCAGCCCTAGGTTATGGCTACACCTGATAGCTAATGGTTATCAGGACGTAGAACGGCAACTACTCGCTAGGAATTGGCAACTCAAATGCCTCGAATCGATTTTGTTAAAATGGGGCAGCACAAAAACTAGTTTAATATTAAGAAATACTCAGGATTTGTAGAGCTTAATTCTTATAGCATTACACACATTGACAGTAAGAGCTGGACTCAGCTGTTCGTTCTGATCAAATGTGCATTAATATACTCTATAGATTCAACGATATTCCATGGGGTGAAAATCTTCTGTCTGTAGAGTCTATCTATAGTTCCTCGGGGTCCTTAAGCATTGCGGAGGCTACAAAGATTTGTTTAAATATTCCGAATGTCAAGATCTTCCCATTGCTTTTAACGATACGAACTGGACTCATTCCGTTCCGATCACATTTGCATATGCATATATACTCTATAGTTTCTTCTGTCTGTAAGGTCTGTGAAGCATATTGATGTGCGAGACAAGCTTTGACTTAGGCTATGCTTACATATGTCTGGCAACGCTATGGCACAACTTTTGATTGCCTGGCAGCCCTGTCGACTGACTTAACCATAAATGGCAACTGCATTCGAATATGTTTATGCATTTTATGTTGACTTTGCCACCTTTGAGTGGCTGCAGTTGCAGTTGGGCCACCTGGCGCAGCTAGCGATAAAATCCACACATACACAACGTAAAATACTATTCTACACACACACACACGCACACACACACACACACGCGCACACACGCGCACAGCATCTCACAGAGGCGCCGACAATGAGCTGCAGCCCCGGCGTGCAAAAACAATGAGGTGATAAACTTGAAGGCTCAACGCACAACAACGATGGCAACGACAGCGACCCGACAGCGACGCGACGGCGACGGCGACGTCGACGTTAGCGTCAACGTCAGCGTCAACGTCAACGTGGAAGTCAACGTGGCGCACATTTTGATGGCACCTTAGGGAGGCGAAGTCATAGCGAAAACAGAAGTGCAGCAGCCGGTCCTGGTCGAGATCGGGCAGAGGTATGCCAGGGGTATGTCAGGGATTGTTCCATGGATCTTTCGTTGCGGGCCAGGGGTAGGTGGGTCGGGGCTGGATTGCGTGGCGGTGTGTGTGTGTGTGTGTGTGTGTGTGTGTGTGTGTGTGTGTGTGTATGTGTTGGTGTTGTGGGCATTCGTGTGCATGCAAACAACAAAGGAAAATCAGCAGGCGACTTGCCTTTATTGTTGTTGTTGCTGCTCTTGCAAGTTTCCATGCAGCCCCCAGACGTTGCGCCCGCGCTAGTGTGTGTGCGTGTGTGCGTGTGTGTTTGTGTGCGAGCAAGTATTTCTTTTTCTGCTCTTTAACGTTTTTCAAAAAGAAGAAAGTTGGTTGACTTTTGAATGACTTTCTGGCGCTCGTTGGGGGGCTCACTGTAGTTGTAGTTGTAGTTGTTGCTCTTGTTGCTCTTGTTGCCGATGTTGTATTTGTTTGTTTTATGTGTTAAGTGCGCTGGGCCCAAGCGCGCAAAACTCTTCTGCTTCTTGTTGCTTGTAACTGACGCTGATGCTGACATCGCAGCCCAAAAGCCATAACCCTCAACCCCCAGCCCGCAACCCACAGCCCGCAATCAACAACTTGCAACTCGCAACCAGCAGCGCGCAGCACGCAACACCGCCGCGTCTCCGCACACACAGCACACCCTCATAAAAGTGTTGAACAATAAGTCGCATCAAGTAGAGCCGAGTCGCAAAATCTAGCTACAATTAATGTGACAAGCAGGCAGGGGCAAGTGATCTGCGGTATTACAAAAGGAACATCCTTTGTCCTGGATTGATATGTACTTTTCGAGTGTAATGCTGCCATATAGCTTAAGAATATATTTATTATTTGTCGCATTAGAAGAAACATTGACCAAATCTTTCAATAGCGTAGAGTACAACAACGCTGTGCTTAATTATCTGCTGCTCCAAAATGTATGCAACACAAATTCCTGCAGAACTGCGCTGAATCGTAATTGAAAAACAGTGCAAGTTTTGTTGGTTAGCTCTAAGAAATAAGTTAAATGATTAATTAATTAATAAATAAACAATTTTAATTTAATTAGGTTTGCTCAGAATATGTGTCTTGTGCAGATAAGCCTCAATCTTGACTAATATGTAGATTGACATACTACACTAGTTAACAAAATTTAATTTTTAATCTGGTAAAGGGCTGTAGTTTCTTTGATGAAAAAACGTATTTTCTTTTTATTTTGAGACTTTTTTTATTAGCAGTGAGTTGCTGTATTTCACAATCAATTGCGCAAAGCTTAACTGATATTTATAAGCAATATGTATAGTAAAAAAAATTATACCTAAATATTTTAAAAAGGTTTAAAAAAGCCAATATTTAATAGTTAAATTTAAAAATAGACTGTTATCATATAAAATAAAGTTCTTTCCTGAAAGCTTTAAGAAAGCTTTTGAATATTTCGAATATCTTAATGAAGATAAACTGACTTTCATTGGAATAAAAATTGTATTAAAGACCCAAATTTGAATGAATTTCGCACCCAGCAGAGACATACAGAAATGTGCTTGAAGCTCTTGAAGCTTTAAGTGAGCTTTAAGCGCACTTTAACCGAATAACAAGAACTGTGTTGACTAGCTTTGATAGCAAGCAAAGCTTTTATAGGGTATTGCTGAGTGGAATTTGTTGCACGACCGAGCTATTTTAATTACTGTTGCGGACTGTATGTTGAGCGCCCCCCTTACCCGGACGCAACACAAAGGGCATTTTTAATTTGCCAACTGGACGCTACACAAATACAAAGAGACGCAATTCCAATTGGAGTTCTAGTTGGAGACGAAATTTGAGCTTTTGGTTAACATTTTATTCGTTTGTCACTACGTCTGATAAAGTCAAAACTGGAGCATCTAAGCGGGAAATGGGAAAACCTCGCCAAGTCCCTGCGCTGTCCTGACTAGACCTCCTCGTCATCCCGGATGATACGCACTTGCTGGCGGCGGCGCTGCGGCTGCTGGCGACGGCGCTGCTGCTGCTGCTGCTGCTGACGACGACGCTGCTGCTGACGGCGGCGCTGCTGCTGCTGCTGCCTGTTGACCGGACGGCGCTGTCCATTGCCACGACGCTGATTGGGACGACGGCGACGCACCTGCTGGACGCGGCGGTTGCCATTGCTATTGCCATTGCGGTTGCCGTTTCCGTTGCCGTTGCGTCTGCGAATGCGACGACGCACTCCGGCGCCGTTGCCGCTGCCGTTGACGCGGCGACGCTGCTGCTGGCTGGCGCCGGTGGGTCGTCGACGGCGTCGGCGGCGCTGCTGCTGCGTGTCCTGCTGGCCACGTGGCGCATTGGGTGTGTCGCTCGCCTGCTGCTGCTGCTGCTGCTGCTGCTCTTCAGCCTCCTGATCTTCAGACGGTGCCGCTTCGGTTGCCTGCGGCTCGGCATTGAGCGGCTGCACCTCGCCCACCTTCACATTGGTCACCTGATCGCAGGGCACGTCGCTGTAGATGACCACGTTGCCATAGTTGCAGACGATCTGCTCCTCCTCGGCTCCCTCGGCCTGGCGTGGCTCGATGCGGCCTATGCCGCGCTTGTCCTCGATCTCGTAGATGTTGCCCGACTTGGTTATAAAGCCGGTTACCTGCAGCGGCTTTCCATCCTGCACCTGCACCGCCGACTTTAGCGGCTGTGCCTGTGCTTGTGGCTGTGACTGCGGCTGTGTCTCCAGCTGAGCTGCCTCCACGCTGACCGGCACCAGATGCTTCTGCTTCATGGGCGGCGCATTGATGATCATCAGCGGTTTGGTGGGCTTCGCTTCCGTTTTGGGCGCGCTGGTTGGCTTCAGCGTGGAGCTGAGCAGCGGCGCTGCCGTTGGACGCAGCTCATCCCGTGCTGCAGTCGGCCAGAGGGAAACGCAACGAATTGTCAGATTTAGTGGGTTTTGCTCGTGCCAAAGGGGATCAAAAAAATTTACCGCTCACCAGTGATAGGCCACTGGCCAGGGCCAGGACCAGGACCAGCAGCGATTCTATCGATAACATTGTCCACTTCATTGCTTGCCTTGTGTGTGCCAACTGAATCGGGAATCGAGAAGAGCCGCCACTTATATCAACTTCTTACCACCGAAAGATCGGTGCATAAATCATTAGCTAACGGCTCTTTTAGATTTTTGCTGCCAACTGTGAACTGCGAGCGCTTCTCTGCTCTTCAGCCAATCTTGAGGCTGCATAATTAGCCACATATCGGGCCCTCGGCCTCAGAGTTCAAAGCACGTCTAATGCCGGGTCGACCCATTTACGGCAGCTTGCCAAGCAGCCAACCAGCCGTAGCCGTAGCCGCAGCCGCAGCCAGAACTCTCGGCTTTCTATTGCGCGCGTTCTGGGCAGAGTTCAATGCCTGAACTCTGGCTTCATTATCATTTTTGCCTATTTACCAATTTCTTGGCATTTTTTCTATTTATTTATTTATTTCTTTTGCTTGATTTTTTCGCTGTTTTTGTTTATGCAAATTAGCATTTCGGTTGATCGACTCGCGACTCCCGTCCGCGGCCAAAGCTAATTTCATAAACGTGCTTGGATCGTGAAATCTTCGACTAGTTGACCAGGTCCAAATGTTGAAGCTTAATAGCCAAATCGAGCCGAAGCTGCTGCTAAATCAATATTAATGTGTGTACCTGTGCTTGGCACTACTTACATATTACTATGTTGCTGGAAATTAATTTATTTAGTTGTTTTCGGTAAATTTTTCTTTTAAGAAATTGAAATTGAATATTGATATTTATTTGCTTTCATTATGTGGAATGTGCATACAATTTATTTAATTATAAACTATTGTGACAAGGTCGTGTATTAAAAGTTAATTACAACGCGTAAACACAAATGTGCTGCGCAATGAACTTTACAAGCTCACAACAAATCCGCGATAATTATAAGAATTCAAATTTTGAAATTAAAAACTTAAAGCGACTGACAGTTTATGACATCCAATTGGCATATTTCAATTTATTCGTGCGCCTTGATTAAAAGGCAGCATGTAATAATTAATGTCACAGTAAATTGAAATTCAAATTATTTGTACAAATTTCTTAAAATATATAAAACTTAATTTACCTTTATAATCTTCAGAATACGAGATGACCAACTTTAAGAGTTTTGTTTTTGTAACAGATTTGGCAGTTGATCAATATAAAAAACTTATGTTTATATATCTATATAAATAAAATATTGTCAGCTATATTAAATTTCAATCTACATGATAGTTAATTAATAGTAAATATAATGATATGATAGTAGTATAATAGATACTTTAACAACAAGACAGACAGATTATCAGTTAACTAAACTGTTCGGCCTGATCAAAAATGTATATATATTTGGCAAATTTATGGGCTGAAAATGTTTTTTGTTTGTTTTCTAAACAGAATATGCCATAAAATTTTATATAAACTTAACATTTTCCAATAAGTCAAATTCTTTTTCATTTGAATGATAAAGTTAGGAGCTGGAAACAAAAACCAAAGCTATGAACTGCCACATAAGAAATTAATAACAAGTTAGAACAGGTTCTAAATTTTTATTAATTAAAATCATTCTAGTTAGTATCAATACTTGACCTAGTATACCCTGACCTTTGTTTGAAATATTACAAGCGCCAGACACTGGAATTGAAACCCGGAAACTTGCAGGCCAGTTGCTTTAATGTGGCTTATTTATGTTATTCTAGTTTTTGCCTTACGAATCTATTTGCTGATAGACATTCCATGTAAATGCATATGATAATTACAGCAGCAGATATATTTACCTGTTGTATTTACCTTTCAGCAACATATGATTCATCAACTATCTTTCGCGTTTATTTTACCAATCAAAACGCAGTCAGCATTTGGGGGTATGGTACGATATGATTCGACTGATTCGCGTTAGGCTTGGCTGGTGTCAAATTCATCATGTTTGACTGATCAATTAGCAGTCAAAGGTTTCATATATATACATATATATATATATAAATATATAAATATATATACGCTCTCTATTTATATACGCTCTCAACTGGGTCACTTCGCTGCCAACATCATGGAAAACTTTTGGCGCTTTGCGTTAAAAATTGTTGTCATGTTTATTGTCATTAAAAAATTAAAAAAACAAAAAAAAACTATATAAAATATTAAAAATTGGCGTTCATTTTAGTACATGCACTAAGGTATATTTGTTTAGTGCCTCGTCTGGTCCTTCTGTTTCATTTGGTAGCTGCGCAGAGCCTCGGAGAGCTGCCTGATGCTGTCGTCGCCTTGGCGCTTCTGTTTGCGCTCCTGCTGCTTCTTGAGTTCCTTGCACATCTTCTTTAGCTTCTTGCGCTCCTTCTTTGCGGACTTCTGCTCGCTGCTGTCGTCATCCTCCTCCGAGGAGGAGGAGGAGCTGTCCCGCTTGCGGCGCCTACGCAGCTGCTCACACTTTGCGAGCAGCTCCTTCGCCTCCGCATCTTCATCTTTGGGTGTTGTGCTCGCATCTTCTGGCTTTGCTGTGGTGGTTGTTGTCGTTGTTGTTGTTGTTGGCGTCGTTGTTGTGGCGGCAGTTGTGGACTCTTCCGACTTGGGCTTGGGTGTGGTTGTTGTTGTCGTCGTTGTGGTGCTCGTTGTAGACTCCTCCGACTTGGGCTTTGGTGTCGTCGTCGTCGTCGTCGATGTCGTTGTGCTGCTCGAATTTTCTTCTGACTTGGGCTTTGCTGTGGTTGTTGTTGCTATTGTCGTTGTCGTACTAGCTGCACTGCTTGGACTAGGCGTTGTGCTTGTTGTTGTTGTCGTTGTCGTTGTCGATGAGCTCTCCTCGTTGTTCTGCGGATAGGCGCTGCTGGTCCAACAACAGCAGCTGGCGAGGATTAGGCAAACTACCAGCGTTTCTTTGAGCATTATCATTGTTAATTTTCCTATGGCAGTTCAATCAACACTAACCGCCCGGCCGAGCATTGCACATGTTTATATTGGTGCTTGAGCGCGCACATAACTACCCTCCCCTGGCCAACAACTTCAACAGCTAACAAAGACGTATGTGGACTGGTTTTTCAATAGACATACATACATTTGCTAACTACAAAATTTATTTGAGTTTTATGTTTATTTAAGGGGATTTTGTCTGAATGCGCTACGCGAAAATTTATGGCGTCCTCCCAATTGGCAGCGATTTCTCTTCTGCTTTTTTTGACTGTGTTAGTTCTACTCGAATTTTCTTTATATAAATATTAAATTAAGCAAAAAAAAAAAATATTAATTTAATTGAGTTTATTTTATGAAATATTTTTTAGAGAGCATGCATTTATGGGTTAAGCTTTTGGCCACGCGTGAAGCTTGAGCAAGCTCGAGCGAGCTTTAAGTGCGATTAATTGTGGCCACGATTCGAATTAATATGAGCTTAAATTTAACATGACGACTTACAATGCTTTAACTGTGCATAAATCAACAAGCTTTGAAAGCTTAAGCTTCAAATGGTGCAATCAGCTTTTTCTTAAGGCCGAAAGCTCTCCTGTTCGCTCTCGATCCAGCCAATGTGTTGCGTATATTATGCTTAAAGCTCGATAAAGACTTTAAGGTTAATCTTTGAAAGCTTCAAGCTTGTTCTATTGCTTTGTACGAATACAATTAACGTTGCTTCCGGGCTTAAGCTCTACAAACTGATCAAGCTAAAGCATTGAAAGCACATTTAAGCTTCATACTTGATTAATTGCTTTGCAAGAATACAATAAATGTTGCTTGTAGCCAAAAGCTCGGCAAACTGGTCAGGTTTTCAGCTTTGAGCGCTGTCACCTATGCCGCGCTTTGCAGGTGCTCAATTGCTGCAGTTAGATGATTTGTTTATACATAAGTATGAGCACGAGATATCGCCTGTATTTACATTCATACATTTTTTTCTTCTTTTGGTATTCGGATACGAGTTTGTGTGGCTGTGTGTGTTTGTTTTTGTAATTAACGCCCCGGCTTTGGGCCACGTTTGTCAGCATTAACTCGTTTTTGCTCTCAAATAGATTAATACACGTTAAAAACCTTACAACGACACGAGCCTATGTTTTACCAATTTTGTTACCAAATTTATATATGGCAATTACTGGGCGAAAATAACGAATGTGCGCGTTTTATTTTTTAGCTCTTGTGCTCTGCTCAAATCATTTGATATTAATTGCCGGCTGCAGTGTATTCGAGCGTCGGCGTGCCACTGATCATAATTGTTATATTGTTTTTTTGTTTTTTTTTGCAAAAATTGTTTGTTAATAAGCAGTTTTATATGTATGCTTGTGGCTCGGTTATATTGCCACTAATTGTTTATCAATTACAATTGTTAATTGCTTAATGCGCCTGCAAAGTAATGCGGCATTAATGTAAATTGCAACATTTTTAACATTTGGCAGACAGTGCAACACCATCCAACCAAGCCCAAGGTCTATCTCAGCCTCAGTCCATGGACAATTACTTGCTATTTTTAACCCTGTGTGAATGTGTGCCTGTGTGTGTGTCAGTGTACAAATAATTGAATAAAAAGTGAGCAAAAAAACAACAAATAATTAAAAAGTGCACGTGTAGAAAGGCAAACAGAAAAAAAAGCGCAGCAAAATCCGGACGCAATCCTGAACCTCAGCCGTGAGCTGCTTGCTGGGGCGGAGGCTGGGACTGGGGCTTGGGCTGGGCTGGGCGTGGGGTCTCAGTCCAGTCGTAACCCTTCAGCAAATGCAACAATTTTAATGAAACAGAGAGAATATGTTAATTGCGTGTGAAACCGCTGCGTCGAGTTGCCAGTCGCTGCGCCTCGCTTTTATTTATTATTATAATTTCCCCCCTTTTTATATTTTCCTTTCGCTCCTCTTTTTTTTTTTTAATATATATATATTTAAACAGCACAAATAATGCTGCAAAAAGTGTGCAACATGTGTGTATGTGTGTGTGTGTGTGTTTGAGGGGGGTTTGTGGCTAGCTTATCAAAGTACTAACCAGAGCTGCAGTTAGAGAAAAACAGCTTTCAGCGTAGCGCAGAGCGTAAAGTAAATTTGAATTTTCGCGATGAACTAATTCAATTATGTTAACTAGATGAATTAATTGCTGGGTTCGCAAAAGAGCAGCAAGGTATCTCATATGTGCATGGTTATTAAAAATATTAATAATTATTATAAAATAAATACAAATAATATGAAACATTATATTCATTTCTAACAGATATAAGTTGTCGATTCTTAATCTATAGAAATCAGTTAAGCTGGCTTATGGCTATAATAATTTACATTTGGCCTTGCTATTAGGCTTAATGCTGAGCTTACAGGCAAAAACAATTTCCAATATAATTGAGTTGTATGAAAATGTTGTTTATATACATTATTGTTTTAGGCAGCTGCCTTAAACTACGACTAATTAAATGACCTGATGTTGCCCAAAACAATTTATTTAACTTGTAATCAGTAAAAAAAGGTTAATATTTATAATTGTTTTTTATTTAGCATATATTTTGTATTATAATTATGCCATTAGACTGCGAATTATGCTGTAAATTATTACGTGAAATAAACTCAATAAGTTTTATGGATTTTTTTGTTGTGAAGCAAAAACATGCTGTTTAAAGTTTGCATTCAATATGCTGAGCTCAGAGCTCACGGCTAAAGCTTTTCGGAAAAGTTTGTAAATTGGAATTTGGTTTATATGCATATATTTATAGTTTGTAATTTATAATAAATTGATTTTTGTATTTTGTAATTGGCAATTGCATTGCACATTTGCATGCACATATTAAAATGCTGCATTACCATGCATTTCATCAACTGCAAATTCTAATTTGAATTCGGATTTGTCCGCCATGTCCGATTGGGCCTGATGCAAGGGACTTATGTTAAGCGAAATGCAAAGCATTTCCGTGTGCGTGCCAGCTACTGGGTCCTTGTTGCCCGCTTGTTGCTTAATCCAAATTATCATCATAAGCGCTGCACTAATGAGCACAACTCAACATAAACAGAGAACGGCTGGCCGCTGGCTGCTGGCTGTGGGCCCGCTGGCTGACATGGCTTGATGGCCAAGACAAAGTTGTCCAGCCAGCCAGACGGCAAGTTTTGAAGTGGCATCAAGCGCTGGCAGGAGCCACGAGCAGCCACGTTGCGACTGCTGACAAGTGCATTTCCATCGGGATAATTGTATTCATAAAAGAATTTCGCACATTTTGCGACTACTTGTGCGTATACGTGATATGCATCACGCATACGCCGCGTCTTCCGTGGCGTTCAACTACAGCCAACGGCTGCGAGCAGCTGAATGTCCTGGTTTCTCCTGGCCATGTGCTAAAAAGGGCCTAAACGAGCCGCCGCTCATTCAGCTTCGTGTCGTTTGTGCTAAAAATTCAGAAAGCCGAGCCAATGCGGCACTGGCGCAGGCGCAGGCGCAGACAGCGGCAGCGACGGCGGCAGAGGCAGCGACGTCGCCAGCCAGCAATTGTTGTTGCCAGCTAACAGCGGCGTAACAGCGCCATAACAGCAACAGTGGGAACAGTGGGAACAGTTTCCTGGAGGGTCACCTAATTGTTCGCGGATTGGCAATGCCAGTGGAAGATACCATACCAAATCAAAGTGTGTGTGTGTGTGTGGGTGTGTGTGTGTGTGTGTGCCTCTGCTACTACTTCTCATTATTATTCTTATTTTTGCCTCTTGTTTTTGGTTTGTTTAGAGCTCGTGTTGCTGCTCGGGCTTTTTATGCCACATGTCCATGTTTTTGTTTTAGTGTTTGCAGCATTTTGCTTTAATGCGTGTGGCATGTTTAACGGCACTTGATGATGCCAGCAACAACAACGACAGCCACAATAACAATTTCACTGTGATTTGTGCGTCGTCGGCGCCGTCTTCTCCGTCAGGTAAAAACACCCAAACGCAGGCAATGCATTTCAATTGCTCGACGCTCGTTGCACTTCATTAAACTCGACATCGACGGCTGCCAGTGCATTTTGCCGTGCTGCCTACCTGCCTGCCAGTCTCAGCATTGAACTGCGCCACGTGACCTTCGCACACACGCAAACGAACTCACACACACACGCACACACTTGTCTGAGCTGTAATCGTAGCCGTTGCCTGCGCACAGGACACATCACGTAGCCGTCACGTTGGCACAGAAATACAAAAAAGAAATATATAAAAAAAAAATAACAAAAAAAAAGAAAAGCATTTGCACAAAAATATCTCGAGCTCCCCAAAAGGATTAAAGCGTTGTTATTCCTTTAGCCAGGATCGTATCAGAGATCCTTGTATAAAATATACATGTTTAAGGCAGCTTTGACTGGCTTTCTCGAGGCCCTGCTAGCTGATGATTTGCCCACAAATATTAGACTTTAGTTAAGGCTAAATAAAAGCGCTAAAATGAATAAAAACAATTATAATTTTAAGCATAACCAATTAAAAAAGCTTCGGTGCAATGTCGAAAGCCGTAAAAATGTGAGTTTATATTTAACTGTGTGAACTAAACTAGAATAAGAAGGTAGATATCTTAAAAAATAGCATGTTCTTTTTATAATGAGGTAATGCAACAACAAAATGAGACATCTCATATATTTGGGTAATTAAAAATTAAAAAAAATATATATATTACGAATTATTTTAGATATATATCAATTGAAATCAAGATCAGCCACAAAAGTGATTTGCCAATAAAAAAAATCAGAAAAAATGAAAAGAAAATGACAAATATAAAAACCATTACTATAAATAACATAACAAAATATTTGAGCTGATCGAATTGATGTATTCACACTCTTATTGTTATTGATAAATTACTTGTAAATATATCAAGTTAAGTCTACAAGGTCTCTACTAAGGTCTAAGTCTAAGGTCTCTACTGCCTGGAGACAGTGCAAAAAAAAGGAATGTGAAATTAAGAGAGAGTGCAAGGAGAGAGAGAGAGAGAGAGTGGGGGGTGGCCAGGGCAAGCGCAAAATGATTAGGTAATGCAATTTTCCGAGGCGTTTCAGTTCGGTTTTTTTTTTTTGCAGATTTTAGACAGGCAGAAGCTAAACTAAGTGACCATTTCACCTGTCCATTGTTTTGTCACTTTCAGCCACATCACCTGGAAGTGACTGCCAAAAAAAGCAGAAACGAAAGAAACTAAAATAAAAAATGTTCCAAGCTTTTGCCCTGTATCTGCAGCTAGCTATGAACAACACACACATACACAAAGACAGTCTGCAGCTGTTTGCGTGTGTGTGTTGGGGTTGTGGCATTTTCCAGTTATTTGCAGCATGCTTATAGGCATTTGACAAAACTGTGGCCGAGGTGAGGCTGCTATTTCACGGCTGGCTACCCCCCCCACCCCCCAACAACAGCCCTAGTTTGCAGTTGTCACAACTGGAACTGGCCGCATGTTTTGAGTTTAGTTTGAAAAGTAATCGAATGTTATAATTTCCATTAAACTGATTTCCCACGACAAATGCAAGGCAAACAAGCCGAGTCAAACCAAACTAACAGACGTTGCAATCTTGATGAAGGTGCGCGCTGGAGACTGAGGCTGATGCTGCTGCTGCTTCTGCTGCTGCTGTATGTTGAACGTTTGCCAGGCGTTTTGACTGCCTGGCTGGCGAATGGCCGTGTCACACTAATGTACTGCACGTCAGCTAAAAGGAATCGAAAGGCAGCCGGGCAGCCGGGCAGCCGGTTAATGGCAACATGCATAAAAAGCTGCCCGGAAAGCAACGTGGCTCTCCACGGACATGGACTTGGTCAGGGATTCAGCTTGCCTTGACTTGCCTCGCCTCGCCTCGACCCGACTCGATTTGACTCCACTCGGTGCGCTTCATCTCGCAAATGAAATATAAATTAAATTAAATTCCAAAAGTGCAAGACGCTTGGCCGGCACATACATAAATCAACAGCTCAAAGTGCAGGCCAAATGTCAACCATCTCATCGATTGCCAATCGCATAATACACAACGGTCCATGCTCCATGCTGCATGCTGCACGCTCCACGCTTAACGCGCATGCCACATGCCACAAGGCACTAGGCACTAGGCACTTCGCACAATTCGCATTGCATACTTTGTGGCAACTGCAGCGATCAGCTGGGGCCACAAAAGCAGCTCACCAGGGACGCTGTCAGCGGATGCTCTGTCACCAGCTTCTAGCTCTAAGCCTTAGCGCTGGACAACAATCGATAGTGGCTTTAGCTGCATATATCGATAGTCCGATAGTCATGTTATCGACGCTGTTTTTTAATGTGAGGGTATGTTGTTGTTGCTTAATATACGGTCATGGAAATACATTTCTTTTATTATATTTTCAACTGTGCCTAAAAGCATGCAAATATGCGGCATAAAACATATTTTTGTATACAACTTAACTCGTCAAAGATTGACACTTGCAGCAGTGTTGATAAACGATAAAAACAAATAGATGAAAATGTAAACGAAAAGTTTAGAAGAAACTAACTGTCTATTAGCGTGAGCACTATTGACATTTGCATTATTATGCGATTAATATCGTTATAGCCAGCGATAAAATACTCAAAAGCTCTTGAGTAATCGCTCAGATCTGTGAACTTTGTAGAAGAAACTGAACTTCATTAGCTTTCCAAAATCCTAAGATTGGAAATGTAAATAATTTTATAATTTGTATAATATTTATTTAGTTGATCTGATATAATCTAACCAATTAAAAACGTAATATGCAAAATTCAATAAAAATAGTTGATGTACTTGTAAATTTTTATATTAATTTGTTTTCAATATATATACATTTTCAGCTATTCCCTCACTTACGCATGATCGCACAACGTGCAGCTTGGCCATGAATGAGCTTTGGCCTGGCGTTGCCACCTGTCGCCATTGAAGAAAACCTCCACAGGGCAAAAGCTTTCCTCAGCCGCTCAGTTGACTTTGCAGCTCAGTTTTTCGGCGATCGTCGCACGGCAGTTGGCATTTGGGTAAGTTTAGTAAGTTTAGTACACAAAAAAAGTAAATAAATAAATATAAATGCGAAGGCGCACATAAACATAAGCAGAAGTAAAATAATGCCCGAGCTCGGCTGTTGTTGTGGCGGCAAGTGCAATGTTTTTTCGCCGGCTCCAGCGACAAGCTAAGCGCCAGTTCTGCTCGGTCTGGACTCACTGTCACCTGCGCCTTATGCAAATCGCTAGGGACAACAACAACAAGAACAACAATAATAACAACAATAATAACAATTAGAATACCCGCAACAGCAACAACTGGCAATAATTTTCACATTTCCGTTACAAATAAAAACCTATTCACTTTGCTAATATGGCCGCAGCGATTCATCCGGTGTTGGCTGCGTTTCGGCTGCAGGTGCTTCAAAACTTTCCGCACGCAATGCAATAATTTGCCCGAAGGCCAAGGGTCGTGCAATACTCTAACTGGCGCCGCGACTATGCAGGCTTTATGCTTGAGAGTAGTGTTGGTTAAAAAACAACTTCAACTCTAATCCACCCGCCTAAACCAACACTGTTCTGATTGTGGGCTAGTTTAAAGAACATTTAAAACTATCTTTACGTTAAGTAAAACACTTTGTTGTTTCTACTTAAATGATTTTCGTAAAATAATTCGAATAATAATTATGTATGCACAATGTGGAAAAAATATTATCCAGGGTTCGGTTCACGGTTCAAACCAAAGTCTCGCCCTATGGTTCGGTTCGTGAGCCTGAATATCCACATATGTGTGCCAAGGCTAAGGCTCATCAAATTTTTTTATATTTTCAATATTCAATTTATTTGAAAACCAAATTTATTATATTCACGATTTTCTCTAATCTCTAACACATTCGAAAAACTCAATCTGCCTGATTGATTCTATTTTTATTATTATTATTCTAAGAACGGGCCTAGGTACTCTCATTTACATATTATTCCTCGCCTATACCTAACTTCGTTCTTTGTGGTCTTTTTTTTGAGGCCCATCTCTAGCTAGAGAGCTAGAGCTGTTCTTATCGATAGCTGGGTTGCACAACAAATTAGACCGTCACTAAAGTGTTTTCAATACACATACTTCAATGAATTCGAACAATTTACTAACATTTCAAATCTCGTAAATAAATGTTACTGTTTAAGCTCTTGAATCCAATCAATATATGTCTTTACACAAATCTGTTTCAGCTTATCGATAACATTGTTGCACAACAAAAGTAGACCGTCAATTAAGTTAACTGTAGTATATTCGAACAGTTAATTAACCTAATGCACTTTCACAATTGAAGCATGTACATAAATACGTATATCTGTTTTTCTTGAATCAAGTCAATATATATCTTAATACATATCTGGGTCAGTTTTCGATAACAGTGCTGCAAAACACTAAAGTCAATGCTGTCAATGCAAAGACTAAAATAAATTTTAGCACTTAATTTAATAAATTTGTGCATACATTTTGAGCATATTAATATATATATCTACATATTTCTATATCAAATATGTATATACATATGTGGTGCATTTTATCGATAACAGTGTTGCGCAACAAAATAGACCGTCACTAAAGTAACGCTGTCAACACACACACACACACGCACACTTTAACAAATTCTAACACTTTACTAACCCGATTCGTGTTTATATTTGGAGCGTATTAATAAATCAATGTATGTATGTATATCTAAAATTATATTAGCTCCTTAAATCTGTTTCTCTCCCTGTGCATATCTTTATATAAATATAAATATGTGTAGCTGCCGCAGTCAGAGCATTTTTGCGGCGACTTGTTCGCGCACATAGCTGAAGCTATGGCCCTCGCCTAACCTCTATCTATCGCATTTGTTTATATGTCAGTTAGTCAGTCAGTCAGTTGGACGTCTGGACGTTTGGACGGTTGGACGGTTGAAAGGTTGGATGGTTGGATGGTTGGTCGCATTTGCAAGTCGTTAAATGCCTTTGTTGCCTCTCATTGTCGTGCTGCACACTTGCAGCTGCAACAGTTTTGCTGTTCTGCTGTTGTTGCTGTTGTTTGTTTCGTGTCGCTGGCATTGTCAATGCTTCGACTTCCTTCCGCTTTGGCTAACAAATTTGCGTCGTGCATGCAGGCCAGGCAAACATAATCATCATTATTGCTGCAATCAGCATATTTGGCAGGCTTAAACCGGCTGACTGAGCGCAACCCACCGACTGCCTGCCGCCTGCCGTCCTGCTGCCATTCTTATTTTGTTCATCCTGCGGGACATAAAAACAACAACAACGTCAATATATATATATATATATATATACATATATAACGGGCACGGAAATATTGTAAATTTTATGCCCCTCGCCGCAACTTGAACAGCAACTCGGTTGGGTTTTAGTTGCCGTAGTCGCCATAGTTGTGGTTATGTTTAATATCTGTCATTAAAATTGTTGTTTGTGGCGCAACGTGCGCCCCTCCTGTATGTGTGTGTGTTTGTGTATGTGTGTGTGTCCGACTCCACTTGACTCAGCAGCAGTGGCTGCAACAGGAGTACCAGCGGCAGTGGCAGCAATAAATGCATGCCCCAAAGCCCACCTCAAGTGCGTGGGTGCTTTCACCGCGTGCCTGTGCCGCTTAGGCGCATCCTGAATCCTTTTCAACTGCAGCCCCAAGTCACACACACACATACAGGCACACGCACACTTGTGCATTATGTAAATATTGTATTGCTCGTGTGTTTCTATGGCATTGCACGATAAGAATCCATTGCGCAAAAATTAATTAGTCAATTTGCATGAAATTTATGTACAAAGCGCGAACAAACGAAACGTATTTTGATGTATTATGCACACAGGATGGAGACACGCTGCCCCCAACTGGAAAGGGGATGGGGGGGGGGGCATACACAGGCAACTGGCTCCCCCCGTCAAAGGGATAGTTGAGAGCTGTCGAAGGCGGTCAACAAGTCAGTCAAGTTTTGTCCTTGTTGTTGTTGCTGCATAAAGGGTTCAAAATGTCAGCTAACTGCTGAATTATGCTGAAGTATAGGCTTACAAATTACCCACAACAACAAAATACAAAGGCATTTGAGTTACATTCAACACAAAATGTGTAGCAAATACCTGAATTCAAAAACAGTTGAAATTAATTGTAACTGCAGCTGTTGCAAGCTAGCAAGATATATATATATATATATATATATATATATATATATATATATATATATATGGATTATATCTCAATTTGAGATATAATCCATTTGCCGCTTATGAAATATTTAAATCTGTACGTAATATCTCAAGTTATATTTAACTTGGATATTCAAAAATGATTTTGGAGTCCATCGAATTTATGAAACAAAAATTGTGTCGACATTTTCTGCCCAATTTCGTGCTATTGTCTGTTACTTGAACCTCACAACCTTTGACCTGCATATTTGTATGTGAGAGCGAAGAGTGTGAAAGTTGTCTCAAACGAATTAATTTACGAATGGAATTTACCAAAAAATTGCTTAGACCATGAGCACACCTACAGTACATAAGATAATTTCAGCTCAGATACTTAAGATACTTTTTCTAGCGAAAAGAAAAGCATTTGTTGAATTTGCAAAAGGCTGTTTTTATTTTTAGCATAAAGACGAGACATGCTAAAGTACTCACGCATCAAAATTTAATATACAAATTTAAATCAAATTAATTTTAAATCCAAGTACTTATGGCACTTGAGCTGGTTATTAGCTGTGCCGTGTATATGGGGCACACATGCGTACATAGAACTGCACATACAAAATGTATAAAATAAAAAGTATTCTTTTATTGTTTCTGCTCCAAGAGTTCTGATTGCGAATTAGTTTTGAATGGGGCTTTGCTTTATTTATGTTGAAAATAGATCTAACCTGAGGGACACAGCTCTCACATACCACATTTGATAAGGGCAGCTCAAATACTTGCTGGCCTGCGAGTCTGAAACTTTGGCAAACTGTTTCGCGTTTCACATAAATAATCAAAGCGAAAATACCAAGGCCCTCGCTCGGGATTGGCTCGTGTTCTCCACAATAACACGAAGAAGCAGCCGAAATGTGTGTGTGTGTGTGTGTTATGGACACATTAGGCACAAAGTTGGCTGTGATTCAACTCTGAGGGATGTCAACGCAGCAAAAAATTGAGACATTCAAAGATCACATTGAAACACACAACCCCAAGCACAACAATTACAAACAATAACAACAAATAAAAACCAATAAAAAAAAACAAAAAAAAAAAGTAAAGTAAGTTAAGAGAGAGAAACAAATATTGGAGCTGAGCAGCTAATTGATTTTTCCTGTCCTCTCTCTCAGTCTCTCTCACACTCCCTCTCTCTCTCTCTCTTTCTCTTTCTCTGTATCTGCGCCGCACAGAATGGCTATGCACTGGGATGTTAAATGCGACGGATGCGATAAGACGCACCTGATCCACTATCGGTACAAGTGCCTGCGCTGCGCCAATTACGATCTGTGCGCGATGTGCTATGAGAACAAGGTGGAGACGGGACGACATAGCAGCAATCATCCGTTCCAGTGCCTGCTGGATCGGGCCGCGCGCGAGCTGTTCTTTGCCGGCGAGGAGATACCGGATCTGTGCGCCGACAGCTTCACTTGCCCCTTCTGCGGCAAGATGGGCCACGCCGTCAAGGAGCTGGTCAAGCACGTACAGGCCAAGCATCGCGGCGACACCACCCCGGTCATCTGTCCGCTGTGCATCGCGGTACCATCGGCGGACACTGTGCGCATGAACAACCTGGTCAACCATGTCTCCCTCATGCACGGCACGGGCATATTGCGTATTGGCGGTGGTGCTGGCAGCACACAGGTGCGCACCACGGGCTTTGACTTGCCACCGATCGGACTGGGTCAGGCGCAAGCTCAGGGTCAGAGTCACGGTCCGGGTCAGGGTCAGGGTCAGGGTCAGGTTCAAGAGAGTGAAAACGCCAGCCATGGGCTGCGCAGCCGCAGTCCACCACCGGATCCAGCGCGTTTCGGTTTGGCCACCGGCCAATGGCCAGTGAGCCACGGTCACAGCTTGGGCAGCAGCGCATCCCAGGAGGAGGACTTCTATCCGGACTCATGGCTGCCGGAGCTAAGCTCACTCAGCGGCAGCATGCACACCATGCGGGACACCGATCTCGATCTGGGTGGCCTAGTCGACCATCCGCAGCAGCTGCGACGTGCCACGCCCCTCTCGCTACTGCATCAGGAGCACCAAAGCCTAAGCCAGCGCCTCAACCAGAACCCCTCCGAGCCGCCGCATGCCATTGAAGAGGACTTCAGTGACATCGAGCCCGATGACATTGCCGGCAACGAGCCGACCTCGTCCATTTAGTTGATCCGCCCACCCCCCCCGCTCCGTGGATCGCTGCAATTGCTTGGCTTGTTTTTTTTCGAGTTTTGTTCAAAATTCATGTTTCTATTGTTACCGCACCAGCTGCCAGACACTAGACGCGCTCCTTTCTCAAATAAATGATATGCGTATTAAATTTGCAAACTCTCGTATTAACGATAAACCATTTCTATGATTCGATATCCGATTGATATGTACTTCGAATCTTGACTCTTCCATTTCAAAGAATGCATTTGATGTTTCGATATATTCAAGAATAGTTGGCATCAGCCCTTGCAAACCCGAAAAATACTCGTTCCCTTAAAACCAACTCCTTTTCTTGAGGCTTGGATTGTAAACCTAGTTTAGCACATACTTGAAGCCAAGTTTTGGTTCAAGCCATATATTCCTTAAATTATTATAAATGAATTACATTTTAAATTTGCTGCTGCCCGTTGTACTGAAAATATTGCAAAGCCTAAATATTTTCATATACAAGTTGCGGGCTATATTGGATCTCTATCCAAGTATAGTTAGATGGATGAGGCCCAAGTTACTTATGCCTTGTAGCTGGGTCTCTCCTAACATTTTTTTTTTGTATTGGTCCAAGCTATTTAAAAAGTAAGCTTAAATTCTGTCGTGCAATTCTCACTATTTGGGCGATCCCTTGATCAGTTACGAGCTGAGAGTTATTTGATATTATATATTTTGTGATACCTTAGCAAAGAACCTTTAACTTATCTTTTTATTTGTGTTAGTTGCCTGTTGCTTAGGTAGCTCTCTAATAACTATTTTCATAATGTGATTAAAATTTTATAGAAACGGGCTTCTTTTCACTTATTTTGCTGTCGAAAACTAATTACAAAAGTAAATGCCGAATACAGCAAAGTTTCATATGCGCATTTGCCTGCCTGCTCTCCCTCCCCCTCTCTGACTCCCCTCTCCTGTTCTGTGTCGCTATCCTTGTTCTTTTTGGCGCAGGTGTGGTGCCTAAGAGTAAGCTACGTTCTCGTCTCTGGCCAGGTTGGAGCGAAGTGTTGCACCCGAATGTCTCCGTTGCCGTAATCGGCTTAGAGGTGAAACCTTTTGTCATTATAAAAGGATTTCAAGCTTGACAACATTTCCATTTGTTGCGATTCGGCCCTCCCCTTCCGTAGGGGGTAAGTGGGGGGTTAGTGTATTCAGTGCAGGTAATAATGGTAGGGGTGGGGTAAGGGTGCTGCTTAGTTAACTTTTAGCTGGCTGCGTCACCAGGTCTTTGATTTTGTTCAAAGAAATTAAGATTCAAAATCCGATACGGTGTTTGTTACCATTCCCAATTATAAGCCGGTCTTGCCCGGATCCGGCTAAGTTTTAGTCTGTAGGTGGCACCCGGTGGTGGGTCAGCCCCTCCAGGGGAATGGGCTGGGTCTGTGCGTCTGTCATTGGCAACAAGCAGTTGAGATAAATTGCCAATCGAACTAGATAAAATGAGCTGTGTAAATAGTGGAAGGGCGCAGATAGGCCAGGTGGTCCTCTTCTCCTGCTTCTGGTGCCCCTTCTCTAAGGCGAATCTGAACCACATCAAATCAAATCAAATCGAATCACAACAAAACAAGCAAACCACCTGCCCGCCCCACAGCCATCGGGCTTTGATCTGTGCGCTGCGTGCCTGCCCGATGGGCTGCCAGATACACAGATAGTCCAGACATGGACTTGGACATGGACACGGATGTGGATGTGGATGTGGATGCGGATGAGGATGTGGTTGAGCATGCGAACGCAGCTGCCTGCAGGTCGTTATGTCTAATGAGTATTACGAGACAAGCAGACGGACAAGTGTGCCAAAGCAGCAAGAGCAGCAGGAGGACGGTTGAGGGGGTGGCCGAAAGGGTTGGGCCCTGGTGATGAGCGCGTGCGAGTCGTGAGGCTAGCGCGGCTTTCAGTTGTGATCTAGTTTCTTTAGCTAATGAGCTGCAAGAGGCTATGTAAGTCGTGACTGTCGTGAGTACTCTATAGCTCGTGCGTGAGTCATGTACGACCTAAAGACTGACAAGGAGAGAAAGTGGAAAAGCACGAAGTGGAAAAGTGAGAGGTCATCTGGAGCTTAGCGCTCTACATTCTGATAAGCGGAAGTATCGTGTCACGCGTAAGCTCGTGAGAGACATGTCCATTGCGATGAGCGCGTGTCACGCACCTGCTGTGCTACCAAATCGACAGCTCGTGAGTGTCGTGTCACGAGCCCAGCCGAGCCAGACGCAGCTTCGGCCACGCTCCGCAATGCTACGCATTCATATGACAATAAAAATGAACGACTTTGGTTTTGGATTTTGCGACTTTGCCTTTATCGCCATCCACTCGGCAGGGGTTGCGTAGGGTTCGGTCAGCCCCCCCCCCCCCCTGTCCCCTGCCCCCACCCACCATGCACCGTGAAGAACGCTTGCACAATTTTTAATCATGGCTCGGCCTTCTCGTCGTGGTCGTGGACATTGTTTGTGCCTGTGACACATGAACATGCATGGCCAGACCATGTTCCAAGCTCAGCGGCGGGTCTGCGCTTGGGGTAAGGGCCACGGGGTACGGGAACGGGAACGGGAGCAGGACCAGGCCAGGACTAGAACTAGGACCAGGGCCGGTTTATTGTTGCCGTTTGTATGGCTTTTAGTCCTTTATCTTGTTTCTAACTCATTGGATCGCAAAAACGGTCTCGTGTTCACCTTAATTGGGGTAAACATAAGTTCTGATTGCCCGCCAGGACGGCCGCTTTTGTATACAGCACTAGCTCCAGCTTGAGCATGAGCTTTTGCTTTAGGACGCATACTAAAGAGTTGCCAGCGACATTTTGCAGTTTCTTTTCATTTTTTGCTCTACCTTTTTTACCATCTTTATTTTGTAGGCTGTTTTTTTTCTCTTATTTTTCGGTTGCTTCTTTCTAATTGAACTTGTTCGTCCCCGTCTTCTATTAAGAAATTTGTTGGTTAAAAAGAAATCGTTGCAGCAGGAGAAGCAGAGCCATACCCAAATGGCAAAAGTTGGCTGGCCAAAACCTGAAGCCAAGACGACAACGCTCCCAACATATCCAATTAGATTGGCAGCCAAAGGGTCGAGCGGGTGCTGGGGCTGCCGGATGTGGCGGCCTGAATGCCATTGTTGCCGGCGCAGATCACAAAAGCGAGATAAAAATTGTTGAACGTGTAATTTTTATTTATTGCATACAATTTTTAGAACAAATGACAGACAAAAGGTTGCCACACCAAGCCAGCCGCAGTCGCTGTCGCTGTCGCCGTCGACGACGCAATCGACGTCAAGTCTGGGAAGCCAAAAGGGATTGCAAAGCGGAAATTTCATTGCCTACATTTGAGCGCGCGCTCCGTAATATATGCATTTGCGATTGTGTGTCTTTGTGTGTGTGTGTGTGTGTGTGTGAGCGAGTGTCTGTATGAAAATTAAATTTTCTACTTCAAAAGCTAAGCGACGAACGGACGGAAGCAGCAGCCACGGACCGCATAGGCCCAGACCGCAGCCAGCTCCTGCTGCAAACCAGAATTGAAAAAGCGTTTAGGACATTGTGTGTGCGCGCGTGTGTGTGCGTGTGTGTGAGGGTGAGGGTGAGCGTGAGGGCAACTAAATGATGGGGAAACTATAAAAATTTACATAACAATAATAAAAGCAAAGGCAAAAACGGTGCAAAGTCAAAGAAACGAAAGACATTTATTCATTTCTGTTCTGAAATTAGCATAAAGTAAACCTCGCACACACACACACACACACACACACACACAGCCATTTACAAGGCCGCATGAGTGTGGGGTGGGGGCGTGTGCGTGGGTGCTGGGGACGCTGGTTACGCACAATCAAAGCCTCAAGTTCAGGCTCTGCTCGGGCGGTGTGTCGTTTGATAAGCGTGAAAAACGTGCAAATTTTAATAAAAGCAAATGAGCCGCAAAATCATACAAAGCAACAACAGCAACAACAAAAGCTACAGCAATATTGACAACAATAGCAACAACAACAACAACAACTACAACAACCGAGGGACAGGCAAATCAGAGAAAATATATGCTGCAATTTCTGTCTGCTAATGTCTCAACTTTGTCACGATGATTGTATGCACACACACACTTACACACACACTCACACACGCACATTTGAGAGACAACGCGCTGTAGTGTATGCTACAATTTAAGTTATTTGAGTGGGCGAAAAAAAGGTATGAATGGTAGATTGAAGGCAATATAAAAGGGATAACGACAGTTGTCAACCGCTTTGCCCAACTAAGCATCTGTATCTGCCCACTGACATATGTATTTGAATTGGCATCTGTATCTATTACAAACGAATCCGACAAACTGTATTTAATTTTTAAGGGCCCAATATCTGTTTTTTTTTTAAAACAGCTTCAATCTAGGAGCACAAAAGTTACTTTTACATTCGCATTGAAAAAATGCAAGCCGTAAATATTTATATATACAAGATGCGGGCTCTTATATCTTATATCTTATATCTTATATCTTATATCTTATATCTTATATCTTATATCTTATATCTTATATCTTATATCTTATATCTTATATCTTATATCTTATATCTTATATCTTATATCTTATATCTTATATCTTATATCTTATATCTTATATCTTATATCTTATATCTTATATCTTATATCTTATATCTTATATCTTATATCTTATATCTTATATCTTATATCTTATATCTTATATCTTATATCTTATATCTTATATCTTATATCTTATATCTTATATCTTATATCTTATATCTTATATCTTATATCTTATATCTTATATCTTATATCTTATATCTTATATCTTATATCTTATATCTTATATCTTATATCTTATATCTTATATCTTATATCTTATATCTTATATCTTATATCTTATATCTTATATCTTATATCTTATATCTTATATCTTATATCTTATATCTTATATCTTATATCTTATATCTTATATCTTATATCTTATATCTTATATCTTATATCTTATATCTTATATCTTATATCTTATATCTTATATCTTATATCTTATATCTTATAACTTATATCTTATATCTTATATCTTATATCTTATATCTTATATCTTATATCTTATATCTTATATCTTATATCTTATATCTTATATCTTATATCTTATATCTTATATCTTATATCTTATATCTTATATCTTATATCTTATATCTTATATCTTATATCTTATATCTTATATCTTATATCTTATATCTTATATCTTATATCTTATATCTTATATCTTATATCTTATATCTTATATCTTATATCTTATATCTTATATCTTATATCTTATATCTTATATCTTATATCTTATATCTTATATCTTATATCTTATATCTTATATCTTATATCTTATATCTTATATCTTATATCTTATATCTTATATCTTATATCTTATATCTTATATCTTATATCTTATATCTTATATCTTATATCTTATATCTTATATCTTATATCTTATATCTTATATCTTATATCTTATATCTTATATCTTATATCTTATATCTTATATCTTATATCTTATATCTTATATCTTATATCTTATATCTTATATCTTATATCTTATATCTTATATCTTATATCTTATATCTTATAACTTATAACTTATATCTTATATCTTATATCTTATATCTTATATCTTATATCTTATATCTTATATCTTATATCTTATATCTTATATCTTATATCTTATATCTTATATCTTATATCTTATATCTTATATCTTATATCTTATATCTTATATCTTATATCTTATATCTTATATCTTATATCTTATATCTTATATCTTATATCTTATATCTTATATCTTATATCTTATATCTTATATCTTATATCTTATATCTTATATCTTATATCTTATATCTTATATCTTATATCTTATATCTTATATCTTATATCTTATATCTTATATCTTATATCTTATATCTTATATCTTATATCTTATATCTTATATCTTATATCTTATATCTTATATCTTATATCTTATATCTTATATCTTATATCTTATATCTTATATCTTATATCTTATATCTTATATCTTATATCTTATATCTTATATCTTATATCTTATATCTTATATCTTATATCTTATATCTTATATCTTATATCTTATATCTTATATCTTATATCTTATATCTTATATCTTATATCTTATATCTTATATCTTATATCTTATATCTTATATCTTATATCTTATATCTTATATCTTATATCTTATATCTTATATCTTATATCTTATATCTTATATCTTATATCTTATATCTTATATCTTATATCTTATATCTTATATCTTATATCTTATATCTAATATCTTTAGCAAGTTTCGTTAAAATCGTTATGATTCTTTTCTTAATTGCATTTCAAAGATGTCCCTTAAACTTTCGGCTAATGCTTCCAATTTGCATGGAGTGTTTCTGGCTCATCCTTGGCTCCTGCCGCGTATTGCTGCCACCTGCTCCATCTTTTAGCCGCTCAATAAATTTCATGGCTGTTGTCGTTGGCCCTTAAACAGCTCTCCTGGCAGCTGTCGCGCTTAGTGTCCTGTTCAAAAATATGTTTCATGTGTTTGTTGTTGTTGTTGCTCTTTTAGCTGCTGCTACCGCCGGCCACGATGTCAAGGGCACAAACTAACCCGAAATAAGGCGAGGCCAGGCTGGGGCCCGGGCAAGTTTTGGTGGACACACACGCACCTTTTTTTTTGGTTTATGTTTTCATTTTTTTTATTTTATTTTATTTTTTTTGTGTTGTTAACCCGCACATGGATCTGAAATTCTGACCCGCAGTCTTTCTGTGTGTTTTGCGGCAAGTTGTTAAATAGCACTGACACTTGCCTGGCCTCAACACCCACGTCCCACCCATTTATAAATATTTATATGCCATGTATTTCTCTTTCTCGCTCTCGCACTCGCTCCCGTTCCTGCTCTCGCTTTTGGCTCACTTTTTTCAGCTGTCCTTCAGCTCATAATCCTTTTTTATTGCAAATGACCACGCTAACTCGATGCTCCACACCGGCAAAGGTGGTGCCTGCTGGGCTTGGGCTGGTATGGTGGGGGGCGTGCCAGGGCAGCTGGACGCAATGGGGCACGGGGCGTGTACCGGGCGGGTCGTCAGCTCATAAGGCTCATCAACAAGTTCATTTTACGGTCAATTCATTAAAAAAGTTTTTCACTTTTTTGACCATTTTTATTACAATATTTAGTTTGTCACATCATGTCTGTTCGTCAGTATGCGCGCGTGTGTGTGTGTGTGTGTGTGTGAGAGTGTGAGTATGTGTGTGTGTGTGTGTGGGTGGGTGTGACCCTCATTTGCTGACATTTAGTGGCAGCTTTCAACAACAATGTCAACGTCCATGCGTCATGCTAAACATTTTTGTTGCTTTTCCAGCGACTTATGCGATATTTTTCTCTCTTTTTCTCCTTTTATATTTATTTAATTTACGCCTGTCCCCTTTTTTTTGTATATTTATATTTTTTTCTTTGTGGTTTGTTGTGTGCTGTGTTGGCTTTAATTTTATGATTATTGTTTTTTTTCTTCGTGTTTTTATTTTGTTTATTTCAGCGCCCGTATTCCCTGCCGCTCCATATGCTGCCCGGAATCACTTTCCGCGCTTTCATTTGTTTTTTGTTTTGTTTTTCGTTCTGTTGTTTTTTTGGTCCGGCGCTTTTGTTCATTTCTTAAGTGGCGCTTTATAATGTTGACAGTTTTATTGGGGCGCAAAATGTTGGCCATTTCGGGCCCATTCGGCTCAGCATGTTGACGAACGGAACCGGGCATGCCCCATGGCCAGTGGCCATTAGAATCGGCATTGACAGTTTAATGGCAGTTTCTGCAAGTTGGCTAAACTATGCCTTCCGGAAATCCCAGAATTTAATCAGCCTGCGGCTTTTTATGTTGTTTTTAGAAACTCCCTCATATGGCTTATTACTTTTTAATGGGTTAATTTGTCGGAATTCTTTTGCGGTCTTTTTGAAATACACCAATAGCGCATGGCACTGCCAGATAAATTGATTGACACATATGTTCCACAGTCTCTATTGAATGCGAGAATGCATACAAATTTATTTTTAATACAGTTTTTGCTGGCAATCTCGTGTAGACAGTATCTTTATGATATACATTTTGGTGCTTTAAAATAGATAATAAAAATATAATATATATAAATATTTGTGCATTTAAGATTTTGTATTCAACTGAATATAAAGAAGAGCCTAAGCCAGCGAAATATATGTACGAAATATAATGAACTACTCTATTGTAGTTCTTTCAAAATTCTGACTGCATTCTTTTATGTTTTCAGCCACTTCTGTGGTTGACCCACTTAAGCACTTGTTCAAGGAAGCTTTGATTTGAGCCTGAGCTCTTTAATCGCATACTATTGATTTTTAATTTTTACTCAAATATTATTTTTATGAAGGCAACTTTTCTAAGTCGACTGCAAATTATTTCAGCATTTTCTGTAGATAGTTTCGTATCCTTCTAAAACTTATTCAACAGATCAAATTAAATTAAATAAATATATATATATAAATAATAATAAACTCTTTTGAATTTTGCAACTAAAATAATTGTTGGATGATTTGCAGCTTGAAGCCAAAACAAAAATATAAAATAAAATAATGATCACTGAAAAATGCGAAGCAAATCAACAACGACAACGTATACATTTTCATTTAGGAATATCACACACACACACACAGAAGCACAAACAGATGTGGACGCTGGTGCATGCAACAAGCCCCTAAAGTCTGGTCGAAAAATTCTATCTAAATCAATAAATGTTGCGGCATATCGCTAAGCCAATGAATGCCACGGGGCTTACTGAAAACTTACTGCGAAGCCAACAGCAACACGAAAATTATCCGTTTTCATTGCGTTTACTCGCAGTTAAAAGATAAATGCCTGGACAGCAACTCAGTGTTTGCCATAGAAATCCCAGCGACGGCAGTTGCTTAAAACTTTCTGGTCTGTAGCTGTGTGGAGGAGGGGGGCCTGTGGCTGCGGGGTTAGCTTGCTGTAGCTGCTGTGTTGCCACATGCACAACTTCATTGCCACCTCAATGCACCACCTTAACGAAGAGGCCGCCTTCTGCCACAGACGCAAAAGTGCAGGCAAACTTTAACAAGCGACTAATATGCAGCAGCAGGGCTCTGAATTTGGGTCTGGGGCATGCGGCTGGTGCTGGGGCTGGGGCGTGTCAGTTATCATATGGGAGTGCGCAAATACCCAAACATGCAGCTGTAGCTGCGCTTCTTCTTGCTTTAGGTCGTGCGTGCCTGCATTTTTGGGTCCGTAATAACTTTTTGCGATACTTACATCACCGCAACGCTGTAATACGCTGTTGAATATTTTTCTATTATTAAGGCACCGATACCACCAGCTCTTCCCACAGCACCACCCACCCAACCACCAACCACTCACCCAGCAGCCGCTTTCCTCAGCAGCACAATCAAACCAGAAGCCGTCATTTGATTTTGAGTTCGTTCGCGTTCGCATTCGCGCAGCTCTCCATTTATACCCTATAGCCATAAGAATGGGTAGGTTGATAAGAGGTTATGTGTGCACGGCCACGTGAGGTATGTGGATTCGAGCATATCGTAAACAGATCAAATTTATTTTCAAATTTACCCTGACTCCCGCAATCGAATCAAAAGTCAACAAGAACGCGTTTGATAACATTCGTGCGATAAACAAGAAAATGACTCTTTTTTCTGGAAAGCGGAGCATTTGTCTTCGGTTATCCGAAACTTGTTTACAGGGTATCTGCACAGATAAACACTTTTCGATTGGCGCACTCTGACTTGTTAATTTTTCAACGACGACTGCCGGATGTTTAGTGCAACGTGCAGGCGCCCAAAACTTATACAGCTCGGTTATGCCAGAGTCCGCCTTTCCACGCATTCCACCCCTCCCCGCCCTGCGACCCACGTCTCACCCCCTGCCAGAGCTCTGGCGTTCAACTATAACTTTTAGTTGGCGCTGTCGTGTATTATTATTATTTTTAACATTTTTTTTTTGTGCTGCGCAAATTTGTTGCACTTAAGACTGGGAGGGGGAGTAATGGGTATGGGGTTCGGGAGGAACACGAATTTTGGATGCGCCTTAGTTACTTTGGCAAATCCATTTCCATTGGGTGTAAAAAACTGAAAGTCTACATAAATCGTTAATAAACGGTTTTTGGAGAATTCCACCAGCACAGGCGGAAAATGAATGGAAATCTAGGTAAATATTTGAAGAAGAAGCTATACATATATTTAAGAGTTATATTTAGACTCAAATATTTAAATATATATGTTATTTATAATAATAAGGTGTATCAACGAAGTATGCCAATATACCCTTTAGCCCACTTGGAGAGAGGGTATGCTAACCAGCGACTCCGGCAGCAATATAAATACAATGAGTTTTATGGCTTTGCCGTGTTTCGAGATTTTATTGGTGCAATTCTCGCCGTCCGCCAGTTGAGAAACTTTCAGTTAACGGCCAAGGCGGCCAACGAGCTGAGTTAATAAGTTAAGAAGTCGCAGATCGAGCACCAGCGAAGACAAAGACGACGAGTTCGGGGCTTCAACTTAGCTCCTCGGCTTAAGCTGCTTTAGCGATAATCATTTTGGTTAAGAATCCGCACTCTTGAGCTTGCCTGGGCCACACTAATCATCGACATGTGGCAGTTGAATCCGAGCTTCTTGCTTCTTTGCTCTGCTCAAAATTCACTTTGCTCGAAATTGTTGCAACACGTTCGTGCCGCACGCAAACTAGCACTAGAGCTAGCACAGCGGCAAAAATGTTATGCCCGTCATTAATTTTGTGCAGTTTGCAGTTGCGTACCGGATGCTCGACTGGCTGGATGTGGACGGCGAGGGTCCGCGGGGGCTGGGACTACCTGGGACTGGTACCGGGACTGGGCGGTTGGGGGCTTAAGCGTCTCACTTTTGACACTCGTCTGTGGGCCCGCTTAGCGTATTAATTACCAAAAGCTGAAAGCATTATGAACGGCAAAGTTCAGAGCTCGGAGCTCGGATCTCGGAGCTCGGAACTCGGCTGTAGAATGTCACTCGAGCGGGCTGCTGGCTGTCGCCTTTGTGGCTTCCACTCAAATGGCCGGCGGCGGCGGCAGTTGGTAGCCAAAATCAAACATGGCTGGTAATTATAAGCAGGACGCTGATGCCTGTCACCATCAATGTCCAGCCAGGCTGCTGCCTAGCCGAGCTCATTTGTTTGCGATGCCTTTGATGACTTGCTGACCGACTGACTGACTGACTGACTGACTGACTGACTGACTGACTGACTGACTGACTGACTGACTGACTGACTGACCAACCGACCGACCGACCGACTGACTGACTGACTGACTCAGTGAGACGGCGGCGAGCTGAAGTTGATTAATGAGCACCATGGCAACGGCTATCGATTCATTTACTTTGCGGCTCGATGTGATGTGACAAAGTCGAGCGTTAAAAAAAATTAATAGAAACAAAAAAGAATGACTTTTTGCGCCGAACACCGAAGATTTAATACGCTTCTAGATTTTCGGGAAGAAATGTGAAGCTCGTAATTGCTGAGCTTAGTTCAGATAACTGGAGAAAATGACAATTTCTTCATACAAAACCTATTTATTAGTCGACCGATTTTCGATATATGGAAGAAGCGGAGCACGTATCGGCCAAGTTTATTTAAGATATGTGGGAAAACAAAAACTGAATTTTTAGCTACATATATCGTAGTCCTATTCGGGTGACTCTGACTGCCTGCAAGAATAATCTAAGACTGCAACGGATTTGAGTGCAATGTCGATTACTCTAATATCTCTGAAAGTTATTTTATTTTCAATGGAAAAAACATTAATTTTGATATAGAGAGAGAGAGGAAGGGAGATTGAGAGAGAGGTCTACATTAATTAAAACCTTTAATCGAAATGATCATGAAGTGCAGCTCAAGTGAGCAGCTTTATGTAAGCAGTGTCCATTGCACAACTGAGCTTGAGAACTTATATAGCAGGTTAGATAAATATATATATATGTGTGTGTGCTTGTGTGTGTGTGGGCGGAAGTGGGGGAGGGGTATAGATAAACATGCATATTTAGCTGGAATATGACAAAAACATGATATGTCTTTGCCCAGTTGCTTGCCACCTGCTGTGAGGTGCTCGTAGTCGTTGTCGTCGTCGTCGCATTTCAACATTTTGCCGCAAGCTAATAACACTCTGTTCCTCACCTCCCCCCCCATGCCCACACCCACTGCAAGGTGGGCGGCGGCTGTGCGTGCGTGCCTGTGGGTGGGTGTGTGCGTATTTGCCTTGGCAACTTCATGCTGAGGTTTCGTTTTAATAAGTTTAACAAGTTTCTTGGCATAATTTGCGGGCAAGACTTGACGTCAAAGTCGCGGCGAACGATACGAAAAGTGTTGCATAAGCTAAGGCGCAACGGCGCAACGGCCCAGCGGCGCCGCGTCGCAGCCGAGTGCTGCAGTGGCAACGTTTCTTCTTGTTGTTGTTCTTGTTGCTGCTGCATTTGTTGGCCAAGTCATCAGCAGCAGTGTCTGCAACAGGTTCAGCCAGAAGCGTCTGCTCCCAACATTCACATGGCAGGCTCACGTTGCCAGAGCCGCTTTGAAATGCAATGCGTGGAACGCTCGCAGCGCTGCACAGTGGGCCGCATTCAGTTTATTTAAGCCAACAACTGTTGTTGCCCAATTCCATTCGTTCGATATTTAAAGTGTATTTAGTTCACTTTTAGCTTAAAACCCTTGTTTTCTTATTGTGTTACGATTTTCTCAAGGCGATAATGTACATATATATGTATAAAAGTATATATATTCTTGACCAGTATCTGTATCGCTTTGACAAAAATAAATCTGCCGAAGATAGACGCTTAATATGTGCTTTTTGGCCCCACTGTGCCAAAGTTGTCGTTTTCTAATTTCAGAGCCCGGAACGGTTGAGAAATTTCACGCGGCAACATACTTTTGTTCGTATCAGCAGCTCTTTGAAGTTACCCAACTCACACGCGCGCCGCGCCCCGCCCCGCCCCGCCCCGCCCCGCGCAGGTCTGGCCCGCCCTTGCCATAATTCAATTAAATTGGCAGCCAGAGCCGGGACCATCGCCAGAAGACTTTAAGACTTTAAGAGGCAGCCAACGCCATTGCCGCAGTAGTTGTTCAGGTGGTCGGGCGGATGACATGAGGTGCGGGCTGTTGGGGGCGGGGCAGCTGAACGCCGGCTGCCGAGAAATGGCTTTCGAGCAACAGTTGGAGCGGTCGCCGAGGGGTGCAGCCAGCTCGGATTTACATGCAAACAATGACATGCATAAACAAGTAACGAACGATGACGATAACGATGCCGTCTCAATCCCCCAAAATGGTGGCCAGCCGGCGAGTCCGGCACCCACTGTTCGGATGGTTCAGACATCTGTGGGCGTGCCAACGAGGGCCGGTCATCACGTTTATTCATATGCCCATAGATCTGCTCGGACACATCAACAACATGCCGCTTATCGGACGCCGCGCCCTGCTTGGGCGCTCAGATTAGTCGCATGACTGATGGCAATGGCAACAGTCACAATGCAGCCGGCTCGCAGGCATAGGTCAGGTGGGGGGCCGGGGGTTGGGCGGGACGCAACCGATGCTGCCTGCCAAGACTGCTGCATATGCATTGCTGGCCAGGTTCCAGTCGGAATGCGGACAGGTCGACTACCAGGCGGCCGAGAGGACAGCTCATCGTACTGAGAACGAGAGGGAAAGCTGGGAAGAGTGAAGGGTTACACGTTTAAATATGAAATTCAAAGCTACAGCTTAGATCAGTAACATCATAATCTACTGCTATTTTAGCCGGAAGTGGCCGACTAGCTGATACCCTGTACTCAGCGGAGCTGCCCTTCTACACATACTCACAACCCTATGTCCTTCTTCTGCCCGCCTCTTCTTGCTTAACTTCGTTTTCAGAGCTTAAATAGGGCATACATAAGAGTGTATATCTCAAAGTTGAAGGATCTACCTTTCAGATAGAAAGGCGTATCCAAAGAGTAAAATATTTGTAATCTGTTTTAAACTATTCGTGAATATCTAGCTCTTATTATAATCGAGTAAGGCTTAGCTTAAAATCGGTATTTATCGATATTTAGAAAAAAAGAGGTGACATCGAAAGAGAAATGATAAATTATCTAAAGATAATCAACAGCCAAGTCGAGCATTTAGTCATTGACTTTACCAAGCATGTGGCTAAAACCGTTCAATAATTATTTCAGATCGGACTGTCAAACCATGTATAAAGCTGCCAAATATGTCCAATTACGCATGGCATTATGTGCTCAGGTGTTAGTGAGCGGCGCGGAATGTTGACGAGCGCAGGCAGCAAATGTTTTTATTTATTTATTTGTTGTATTTTTTTGTTTTGACGAAAAACCTCAAATGTGCTGCAAGCATTTAAATACGCACGTTGCATACTTTTAGGCGAATATGCAAACAATGCGTTCAACGCTCGGTGCGGCGTGTTGCAATGCCACACAGGTGAGTGGAAGGGGGAGGAGGAAGACGGGTGGAGGAGAGTGGGGCAAAGCATTTTACATTGCGCTCTCTCCCTCTCTTGTCGTTGTTGTTGTGATTTTCAAATCAATTGGCAAACAAAACAACAAAAGCGCAAACACACGCGCTCGTATGTGTGTGTGTGTATCTCTCTGTGTGTGTGTGTGTGTTCATGTGAGTTGTTGTGCTTTGGCGGCATTTACTTGGTGCAGTAACATAAATTACCACAGCAGCGACCACAGGCGAGCAGCAACTGCAACGGCGACATAATAAACGGTCGCCGCTGCTGTGGCAACATTGAGTGGGACGGACAGGTGGGGCGAAGGGGGATTTTTGGTAGGCGCTCAGGTTTGGCTGGCTAAACTGGAACGGGCCGCACCGCAGACGGGCCGCCGCCGCGACCAATGCAACGTTTGCGGCTTACAAATTATTTACTTAATTGCCAACGAAATGTGTCTAATGAGCCAAATTGCAATGCCAATGAATGTAACGTGAGCGTGAACGTGAACGCGAACGTGAACCAGAACGTGAATGTGCACGTGATTGTGAATGTGAATGTGAATGTGCCTGAACGTGACTTTAAAGCCATGTGGCAAAAGAGCTCCTGCTTGTTGCAAGCCCAGCCTGTTCCCTGTTCAAGTCCAGATGCAGCTCTCGTGAGCCTAATGCAGTCCAGCGCAAGTGTGAGAGCTCTCTGCCAAAGTTCTCGACTAGAGAATACCCTGTATGAAGATCAATGTGACCCAAGGCAAATCTATTTTAAAGCAATTCGCATGGATTCAAAATATATTTTATTTTCAAACATAATTCCAACGAATTCCGAATAGAAGTCGGTAAACCAAGCTGATTCGTTTAATAACTCACAATTAGAGAGTGTTTGAAGTGCGTTGTTAATAAAAGTGTTAAAATGCGTTTCTTGTTGTTTTTGGTCAGCTGGAAATAATTTCCGGTAGACAATGAAATGGAATTGGAGGACAGGGCGCGGCGGATGGAGGACGACGCTGAAATTGGCGTGTTTGCATATGTCGCAATGAGGCGTGGGATGTTGTGTGTGCGCGTGTGTGTGTGTGTGTGTGTGTGTGTGTTTGTGTGTGTTTGTGTGTGGGGGCGTGGCATATTGAACATTAGCTAAAACTCAAGTGAGCCGCGACGAATTGAAACGAATCGAGTCGAATCGAATCGAATTTCCAGCACAGCACAGGCCTTGGTAATACACGTGCGTGTGTGCGTGTCCGTGTGCGTGTGTGTGTGTGTGTGTGTGTGTGTGTGTGTAAGCTCGTGCTGGTTTATGTCTATGTCGAGGGGGTGCAGCATTTTGCGGCGTGTTTGTGCAGTGACAGCAACAGCGACAAAGTTGATTTATCAGTTTGGTGGCCATTAATCATCACAGCGACAAGTTGGACAGCAAGCGGACCAGCTGGGGTCAACAATGTTGTTGGTGGATACGCGCGAGGAGGACACCGGAATACACAGTGGACAGCACTGGACGGCACTGGACAACACAGACAACGCAGTAGCCAGGACTTGGGCAGAGATGTCGCTTACGCTTCAGCGCGCCGGCAATTTCTTTATTGTGGCTGTTGTTTTCTTTTTTGTTGTCTTTGGCTCAGCTAAAACAAAGAGGCAATGCTCAAAATAAGAGTATTAGCCAGGCGCCACCAAATAGTCCAGGCAAAACCTTGTGCGAATGGCTCTCTATATGGAGGTAATGTGCATCACCCAACACCCAGCAGCCAGCACCTGGCTTCGATTTGTTTTGCATTAGCCACTCGCGACAGAGCGAGAGAGAGAGAGTGAGAGAGAGAGAGTGAGCGCTATCCGGGTCTTGGCTGCATTTCAATTCACAGCACATAAACCAACAAATCGCCGATGGTGAAAGTTTTTTGCGAAGTTCTCAACCTGGCGAAATGTGCGCCTCTTGCAGCACCTCCAGCCTCTTATCGAGCCCTGGCGCCGTGCTTTGCTCTGCTCCCGGTGCGATTTATCTGGGCAGCGCAGGTGACACGCAGTGCAAAATTGCCGGCCATCTATATTGGCCCAGTCATTAGAGAGGCGGCAGTTGGGGCGATAAATGTTAAACGGCCAAATCGATGGCAACACATGCGATGACTGCCAGCCAGAGACTTCAGAGGCAGATCCAAACTCAGATCCAGACGCAGACGCAGAGGCAGACACAGAGGCAGACACAGAGGCAGCGGCAGGGGCAAACCGAGAGCCAGAGCTCGAGGCAGGGCCACTGTCAGAGCGACAAAGCATTCTGCCTTTAAAAGCTTTGCTCTGCTAAAGCTTAACTGCAAAATGCAAACAAGCCAGTAAAAGACTCGCCGGATATAGTCCTATCCCGCTATGCAGTTTAAATGCCCTTGCCGAGGGTATTCTTATCTCGGCGTGCATTGTGCAATGCATTGTAAATATCATGGGATTTTATGTGCTAACCGAACTCGGAGTACTCTCTAAAATGAAGACATATTTTGGATATGATCTAATTATTATAATTTAGTTAAGATCAACAAGGTAGTCGAAAAAATCCTAGATAAGTCTCTGAATTGCAATCTTCGGTTCAAGTGAATAGCCAGACCAGAAAAAATAAAGTCGCTGGTTCAGTTTACAGTGCGAGCAAGCTCAACGCCTGAAGGCTCGATTCGTGAACCTGGCTTGGCACATTCTTGAATGTGGTTTGGTTATAAATTGGATCCCTTGATCAACGGGATATAATATTTTATTTCTCACCTGCAACAAGTGTCCCATTGGCAAGCCACATCACATAGTACATGTGCCTCCATAGGCGGACGTTCCATCCTGGGTGGGCCAAGTTTTCGGTCTGGTCCCCGGTCTCCGGCCCCCGGTCTCCGGTCTCTGGTCTCTGACTTTGTATTTGCGTTGTGTCTGGGCATAAATAGCATATGGCAATGGCTATAGCTGTAAATATCGCTATCACTCTGGCTAGATATTGTGTATATTGTGGTTAATGTGTGCTTAGTGTGTGCCTGTGTGCATGTGCTGTGCGTGTGTTGTGCGTGTTGTGGCGGTCGGCTGTTTACGCAGCGCAGTGCTAAACGCACCAAACGCAAAGATTCAAAGGGGGGTCACCGTGCACTCACACACACACAAACACACACAAACACGCACACGCACAACACCGGAGTGGTATAGTTGTATCTGTGTGTACTTAGTGTAATTTCAGCTAATTGCTTAATCAATATATGTACTCGCACACATACACACATGTGTGCACATAGTTCAATTACTTTTATGACAGCCGCAAGGGGTTTAGGAATTGAGTAACATAAAAAGTGAGATAGCGAGAGAGAGGCAGAGAGAATGAAAAGGGAAAGGAAAAATGTGAGAGATGGGTAATGATATCAAGAGTGAAGAGAGAGAGAGAGAGAGAGAGAGTGTAAAGGGAGATAACTAGAGATATGAGAGAGGTTAAGAGAGCTAGCGAAAGAGGGAGATAGAGCGAAAGACACAGAGAGAGAGAGAGAGCAAGATTGTGGGCAGGGCGGGGGAATCGATAAAATTGCTGCCAATCGCTGCTTAATCCTGAGATCAGGTGAATTTGTAAGCCGCAATCCAGAATAGCTTGCAGCGAAATCCCAGCCATAGCTGCGCCTTAATTTACGCAGATCCTTGTCAAATCTTAGCTGAGTAACAATTTTTGAGCCCGCTGCCCACCAACCCCCGGCCCCGGCCCCCTCTCATGTGGTATGGCATATTGTTGTTGTTATTGTTGAGAGCTGCCCTTTTTGCTGAGTATTCCCCTCGTTTTAATATTTTTTTTTGTTGATGATGATGCTGGGCAAGCTTTGGTCAAGCTAAGCCGCTTAAATTTGCTGTCCGCGTCAAATTGCGGCCATCAACGCAGCTTTGCGTCCAACGCCCGTGTCCGTATCCGTGTTTGTGTCCGTGTTTGTGTCCAGCGGGCCGCTCGAGCCTGGCCCTGGGCCTGTTCGTAGACTTAGATGTCAATCCGGGCGGCGATTCCTGACACCCCAGTTAACAACAACAACAGCAAAAGGGAGACATCTCCCCGCTCCGCACCGCTCCGCACCGCACCGCACCGAATGCGATCACACAAAAACCCAATTAAAAAGTTTGCATTTTTATGCCCCGGCCAATGGACGACACTAAAAATTGCTACAAAATAACGAGATTTTCAGGCAGATTGGCAAAAGGGGGGGGGCCTGCAAGTGGGATGAAGGCCGAAAGAAAATGGGACAAGTGAAAAGCGTGCGGAAAACTGTTTGTCAAATAATTTTTCACAGCATTTGCCAAGGAATCGCAGCAGCTGCGGCAGCAAGAAAAAATTCGAAAAAAAAAAATAGAATAGGAAATGCTGATACGGCAAGTAAGAGGCCTTTTCGAGAGGCGGTGGGCGTGGCCAGTCGAACAAAATATAAATACGGGAAAATACGAGTAAATGGAAATGTGACATTTACGCATTTTGCGAGCTTAGATCGAGTTAAGACCACGGCACGTAGCGCTGATGTTTGGGCGGGGAGTAAAACCGGCAGTTGGCTTGTGACAGAGGAAGAGCGAGAAGGAGAGAGAGCTAGGGAGCGAGAGAGAGAGAGAGAGAGTCGTCGCCGGCAGCTGTCGCAGAAGCAGCGAAACACATTTTCAAGTAACTTTTCGAATTTTAATTATTTCTTTCGTAACAGAACCCAAAACCCACTGTCAGAGTCTCTCACTCTCTCTCTCTCTCTCTCTCTCTCACTCTCTCTCTCTCCTTCTCTCTCTCGCTAGCTGTGTACTTTATTTTTACATTTTAATTAAAACGCAATTTGCACTTACTTAGAAAATCATTTCGTTTCGCTGAGTATTTATCTTCTGGCATTTGGTTTTAGCTTTGAGTTTGTTTGTTGTCCCCAACAGAATGACTGACTGACTGATTGACGGACTGACTGATTCACTGACCAGTAGCCGGTTGGCAGATGTCTGGCACTTCATCATTATCGCAGCCACAAAAACGAAACTCAACTAAGCAAAATATCAAAATCAAATGCGAATGGCAAATGTTAAGGACGAACAGGCTGGCTGGCGGGCAGTCGGGATGGCAGGGTCTAGCGGGTGTCATTTTGGGTATGAGTTTTGGTCACAAAATAATCACAAAAGCCAACAAATTTAATCGACACAACTTTGCAGCTATTCGAAATAAGCCCAACAGTCCCCAGCCCAAGCCCCCAACCCCAACCAAACGCAGCCCAATCCCTGGCTTCAGGCCAGACCTAATTGTTCGTTTGCCAAAATTATGACAATGGCCGAACGGCCAAATGGCGAATGGCGAATGGCGAGTGGGGGGGTGGGAATACTGCGTGTATTCGCAGTATTCACAGGCTGCATAATTAATATCGAGCAAGTGGCGGACAAGTTTCACAATATCGAGTCGAGAGCTGGACTGGGGCTATGTCTGCATGTCTGCATGTCTGGCTGTCTAGCTGGCTGGCTGTCTGGCTGTCTGGTTGTTTGGTTGTTTGGTTGTTAGGCCGTTGTCGCAGCGAGCATAATAAAATATATTTTATCATTGATCTCTACAGCACCAGCGACCAGTGAGCAAACACAAACAGGCCCAAGGCAAACACGACAAACGCACTAAATGCGTTCCTATTCAAAATGAACGAATTATTAGCTGGCGAACGGCAGGGGCAGGTGGGGCTGAAGGGTAATGGATGAGATAACTACAAAAGAGAAAGAGAGAAAGAGAGAGAGAGAGAGAGAGAGAGAGAGGGAGAGAGGGAGAGGAAGAGGAAGAGAGGCATAGAGAATTTGCGTTGTCATGCACAGAAGATGTTCCTGGAAATGTCTATGCAATTTGTATAGAGAGTTCCCATGAGAGATAAGAAATGAAAAGATAAATTTGGAAGAGGGCTTTATAATTTAATCATGTAATATGTAACGCATAAAAGTACACGTCTCCGGAGCCATAAAGCCATAATATCAACTGCAGGGATATAGCCATTTCCGGCTAGATACATGCCCACCTTGCAAACAAGTCGCTTGTCCTGAAACTTTCGACAGTTCCGTCTATATTTGCAGACTTATGTCTATACAAGCCGGATCGGACTACTATATAGTATGCTCCCTACATATGTAGGTGCATAATTTGATCAACATCGGACCACTTTGTCATCTAGCTGAAGAAGGAACGATCCGTTTGAATTCTGTTTCTTCACTTTTTGTTCAGTCAAGCTTAAAAATCACGAGCTTCACAATTCACATCACTTTTTAGTCATGTCCTTTAAAAGAGTATTTAATCTTCGGCTTGTGGCTCTTTTCTCTTGTTTCCAATCTTATGCATCGAGATAATTCTATTTAACAATAAGAAAGTATGAAAAGATATAAGCCGAAATATGTTGATACAATATATTTTTGAATAGAAAAAGAATCCTTTGACTAAGCCAAAGAAGTGGAAATTTAGATAGTATAAATGCCAAATAAGTGAGAATTTGGTGGTCAAAATAAAAACTAACTAACTAAGTAGAGAGTTCATTAAAAAAAAACGTATATATTCCTAAAGAAAATCAACAATTTTTAAAGTTGAGATTTGGATTTTAATTTAAGTTTAAACGCTTTTGTTTTTCTAAAAATATATCTTTACGAAACATTTTGCGAATTATAATTTTGCAATAAGCCGCCCGCTCGATGGGAGGCTTGTTTTGTGGTCTTCATTTTCACTTTTGTCACCTGGAAGGTCCAAAAAGTCAGAATTAACAACGGGGGCAGCAGCAAACCGCAATTGCTTGATTTGGGCATCGGCCTTGTGCACCACCCGCTGTTCTGTAAGTGTGGTGACTGGTGAGAGTGGATAGGGGGGGTAGAGGGGCGCACCACAGCAAGTGGCTCGACTCTGGCAAACAATTTAATTAAAATATGCATGTGCCCCCATGTGAATTGAGGTTGGTTGAGGTTGGTTGAGGTGGTTCGTTGCGGGTTAGTTGCAACAACAAATGGCAACAACAACTAGCATTGTCGTCGTCAGCAGTTGACAAAAGTGGGCAAAGATGCCAAATTGAAACATTTGCACTGACAGTTGCCCACAGCCCATAAAAAGGGACGCCACTTGGCACCACCCTGCTGCACCACCCGCTCGCAGCAGCTACGTGCTACGTGCCTCCCCCGCGTCGACGCTGATGATATTGTTGCTGCTGTTGCTGTTGTTGCTGTTGCTGCTGTTGCTGTTGTCATTGCCACATAAAACTTCTTGCCACTTGCTCTACATTCAACATTCAGTGTTGTCTTTCCTCCCCTGTCGACCACCTCTCTCTCCTTCTTCCTGCCCCTGCCTGCTGGCCCATTTTCTCTAGCTCAATGCCGGCTTGTTTTTGCGTTTTTAATTTCGCTTTGTGACAATTTTTTGCAATTGTCAACTGACTCGCCCCTCACTCCGTGCCACAGCCAGCACCCCGTTGTTGCCTCCAATCCTCGGTTTTATCCACCTTTTTGCAACAATTCTTTTTCGCGCTGCCATTTGATAAGTTTGACAGCGGCTACTCAACATCTTTGTCTGCCTGCCACGCCTTCCCTCCATTCCCCTCTCTCTCTCTCTCTATCTCGTTCGCTCTCTTTGTTTTTGCGCTGTCTGTGTGCAAATAAGCAGCGTCAGGGCGTCAAACTGAAAATAAATGAGCCAAAACGTGCGGAGCAAAGCTGCGGGTTGCACACAAAACCTGCGACTCTCGCGGGGTAAGGGTAAGGGGTAAGGGGGTTGGCGGCACGCGGCAAACACACAGCTTGGATACTCTGGGCAGATGGTCTGGAGGCGTTGGGCGGGCTGGGCAGCTGTACAGCTGTACAGCTGGGATATTGTTGCTGAAGTGAAAACAAATTAACTATCTCACGCTGAGTTTTTATGCTGCAGTTGTCCTCTCTGTCACTGAGACAAACAAAGAAAGAGACGCCCAACGACGTGTCGAGCCGGCGGTCCTAGGCGCTGGCAAGCACTTCAAGGCTCCCAGACTGCCAAGCTTCAAGCTGAGGCAACATTGTTGCCTGGCAATACCCTACAATTGCGCTGGCCATATCCAACTTGGGCAACAGCTCGAAGGGCTGTTATTGTGCATGTTAAATTTTGTGTGTAGCATACTTTTTGGGGCGAATTTTGAAGTATATTTTGATGGCTTAAAAAGTATGCGCTGCTATTTTAAAAGCATACGCACATGACTACGTTTTGTTTTTGCTTAACACTGGTTATTAGTGGTCTATAAATAAGGCTAAGTTTTAAAAGTGGGTGCAATGATAGGCTCCATAACCACATTAACCCTCAAGCGCGTTACTTTTTGTGCGTATCCTACAACTAATTGGGAATATTAATTGATAGAGTATCTTCCGTATTCGGCTATGTGCATGCCCATGCTCTTTCACTTTCATTTTGTTGTCTTTGTCAATTCGCTTTATCGCCGCCATTGCTGCCGTTGATGCCGTCGTTTGTTGTCATCGTCTTTGGCTTTTATTTGCGTAACAATTTCGCTTTATGCGACAGCAGCTCCTTCGTGTTGGTCAACAACTTGGCTCTCGTCCTGGATTTAAAATTTTGTGCGCTGGTCCTCGTCCTCGTCCTCGTCCTGGTCCTGATTCTGGATCTGTTTCTGCTACTGCTTCTGTTTGTGATTCGCTGCTGCACCTGTTGATGAGCTGTAAATGAGCCCTGGACAGTTTTATGAGCGTATTTTTATGCTAATGTTGTCTGCCTTCACTTCACTTCGCTTCGGTTCGGTTCGCTTCGCTAACTGTCGCATCCACAATCCGAACCACTTTAAGCCACTGCCACTGATGACAGTTGGACAATTTTGTCGCATAATAGAAAAATATGAAGCATACGCACTGTGCGCCACACTTCCAACAACTTTCAAATATGAGTGCTCGACTATCCGCACTGCTGCTAGCCCCTCTTTTGCCCAAATTCCCTGCTGCCGCAGTCGACGTTGACTCGCTAAGCCAGTTGGCACCAGTAACCATAACTTAGAAACGCAAACATGCTGAATTTGCTGACGAGCCAAGCGACGACGACAACGACAACGACGACGACGACGACGACTTCAGGATTCAGGGGTGGGACCCCATCCGACTTCTCTTATGCTGCTGGCTGGCTTAGGTGCTGTGATCCTTTGGCTTGCACTGCTGCTAGCTGTTACATTTCAATTGAAAGGATTTACATTTTGTTGTTATGTTTCAGCATTTTTGTTTTACAGCTTGCTCGCTTGTTGGGGTCGTGCTCCAAAACAACCCAACGACCCAGCGACCCATAGCTCCAGCAAATTTTCTAATGTTACGCACGAAGCAGACTACACCCAGACCCACACACAGACCCAGACGCAGAGAGAGACAGAGAGAGAGAGAGAGAGAGAGATGGAGGAGGATGTCATAATTGTGTGGCTTGGAAACAAAATGGTGCAGAGTAAATGTTCTGTGTGCGAGTGTCTCTCAACTGCTGGCTGTGATTGTAGTTGTCACATGCTGACTTATATAAAAAAAAATAAAACATATTCACACTCTGGTGTTGCTTAAGTGCGCTGCATGTTTGAAAATTTAATGACTTCTTATCGTTATCCGAAATGACTGAAGAGCAGAAAAGGCTTTCTAAAAAGTCAAAATAACTATCACAAAATCAGTAAGATATATTTTAATTTCTGTAAGCTATTTTCTACTTAGTTTCCCCTTTGTTTTACACAAATATATCTAATGCTTTTTAGAGAATTATTAATATTTTTTCTTTAAAGATATATAAAAATAGGACCTCGTTTCTACCTCTTTAGACTTAGTTAATTTCATTTCAAATAATTTGCAAATTTCCACGAAAACTCGTGAATGTATTCGAGCACTTTTGAGTGTGCGAGCTTAGAGTTAAATTCGCATTTAATTGAGCTGTGAAAGTGAATCAATTAAGTCAATTAAGCACTCATTCCACCAACAAATGCACTCTCGAGTGTGGCCCCAATTTCAACCGCATAAACATTGACGATACGCAATGCAAAACAAACAGCTGCAAGCCGCAAGAAAGTGCTTAAATGAACACATTCACATTGCATTCACATAATAATTATTTATAATTCGTTGAACCACAAAATATGATATGATAGGCGCTCAAGAGCATTGGGCACACCCATAGTGAATACAGAATACAGAGTGTTGCCCTTGCGGCAACGATTCACGTTCATTCACACTCATTTTCAGCACTCATTCACCGATTCACTCATTCGCTTATGTATTCAAACGACCGCGTGCTTAACGACCTTTTAATTGTCATGTGTCTTGTGGGTTGTGTTTTGTGGTGTTGTGTCTGTGTCTACCTGGGTGCATTGAGTTAACTGGCAGCGCCACCTGGCGGCCAAAGGAAGACAAAGTTGTCGAATATTCACAACAAAAAGAGAGGGTGTGGGGCTGGCGGGAGTATGGGAGTATGGTACGGGTACGGTACTGACTCGTATTTTTTAGCCAGAAATAAACTCATTTTAAATACTTTTGCCAACAATTTGTCATAATTTGGCTCATTTCGGCGGCAACACAGGACGAGGAAGCTTTTGTCATTGCAACAGATTGTGGGGGCGGCCTTGTGGCAAAAGTTTTTCGTGCGATGGGGCGTGGCCATGGTGGAGAAGGGGGTAGATAAAAGCGGGCGGCCCCGGAAGTTGCCGCTTGCCGCTTGCCACAGCCACCCGTCGCCTCGTCTATTTGTATTGCATTGCATTGTGTGTTAAGTTCTTAAGCGCTGCCAAAAACTTGAGTCGAGGCAGACGAAGCGCTTAAAAAGTGCCGCCTATGCAGTTACACTTGCCCCCAGGGCCGAAGTGGGCGAGCGGGCGAGGGGTCGAGGGGGCGGAGGAGCAGTTGCTACTTTATTACGTGCACAAACACGACTCGAAGGCAGGCTCCACAGCTTTTTGGGGCTGTGTGCATAATTTTCTAAAGCGAAGCAACAAATAACGTTGACTACACGCTGGCAGAGGGGGCGAGCCCCTTGGCGGGTCTAGGCGGCAGCTGGCTGAGTAACTGGGGTGTCAGCTGGAGGCGGAGTTGCCTTTTGTTGCAAAGTATTGAACCGGTGCCCGTTGAAGCAGCCGTTGCAGACAATTGCATAAGAGTCAAGATGCCGCTGGGGCGGGCCAGGCTCCTGGCCTCAACAAAGAGCTCAGCCAGGGGTAAGGGCCTAGCGTGGGCTGAAACGTGCACACACAATGGCTGGCTGGCTGACAAGCGGCTCATGTCTACAAAAATTACATTTAAGTTACTAAAATTACAATACAAAATTGAAATATCTCATTTCAACATGCAGTTGCAGCAGTTCTTCATGCGTATTAAAACGAAGCGCCAGAGATGGGAGCGGGGAGCAGTGGGGGAGGGAGGTGCGAGTGGTAGGTTGCAATTACAGGGTAGTGCAGACAAGCAGACAGCAGCTAGCGAAGCCACAAAAAGGCAAATATATACACATATATATGGGGATGTGTGCGTGTGTGTGTGTGTGTGTGTGTTGGGTGAGGGGTATGTGAGCAGAGGGGTGTAACTCGAAGTCAGCCGGAGAGACAGGCACCTAACGAGCCGCATGCCGACAACGAGGCAGACAAAACTTTACAAAATTTATCAACGAGTTCTTAGAGTGTGTGTGTGTGTGTGTGTTTGTGCGTATGTGTGTGCTTTTGCATTTATGAAAATGTAATAATAACAAAAGACGCAATGCAGACGCGGCAGCAGCAAACTCAAAACAAACACAAGGAGACACTAACCGAGCAGCCCGGGCCAACGCAGGCCAAGACAAAGGGGGCAGAGACGGGCGGCTGAGACTGAGAGGGGTTTCATAAGTAATTGTAGATAGGCAAACATATGGCTGACTGAATGCACAATGTAATGGCAGAGACGCACACACATACATATTTAGCTGCCAAAGCAATTGCAGTTGCAACTGTATCTGTGTGCACAAACATATGTATGTGTGGCGCCCAAAAGACAACAAAAACAAAAATTGTAAATTTACAACTTAAAAAATTTGTCAGAACAAGTTATTATCAAATGCTCATCACAAACAAACACAAACGAACAAACAAACAAACAGACAAGCGAAACAAAACAAAAGTATCTCACAGATACACACACATACACACGTAGTTTAGATGCAGATACGATTGACTGGCGCCCAAGCCAAAAAGGAGCAATCGCGATTCGAGCAGCTGCTTTCATAGCGTGAAGAGAGAGAGAGAGAGAGAGAGAGAGAGAGAGCGAGGGGGGGGGTCTACAAACATACCTATATATGCCATTGTCATGGCCACTTTGTTTTTCAAAACCAATAAAAGGCACATAAAAAAGCGATGGGATAAATAGACGAACGATAGAAGCTGTTGGGAAACAATAGATTTATATTTGGGATAAAAACTGAAAAGTCTTTGAACGGAACGAATTTCGGGCATGGGTATTAAAAGCTGGGTTTAGCCAGTTCAAATGTGGTATTTAAATATTTAATTGAACACAAACCGAATCTAAAACAAGTTTAGCTAGATAAAGGATAGCAAAAGCAAGACCCGCACCCGAACCCTATTTGAAAAATAAGTTGATTTTAAATAATTTTATCAATTTAATTTTTATTTCTTTATATTCGAAAATATTTTTGCACATTTTTGTAGTTTTCAACATTGCGCTTACGAATATCATATCGAATATCTTTCAGTACTTTATAATTATATATATTTATATTAAACCAAATTCGAGTTCCAATTGAAATTGGGTTCAAGGTTAAGAAAAACTAGCTAGCGAATAGCTTTGATCCGTGGAAAGTATTTACTTTTGTTGTTAACATATAAAATATGATATAAAGCGTGGAACTCGAGAGTAAAATGTGTGTATTAATATATGTATATTGATACTGATCTTATGATGACAACGTAACATAAGTTACGCAAGCTTAGGAATCTATTTATAATGTAAAGAAGGTTTATAATATAAAGCATAATACAATATAAAAATAGTAATATTATCATAATAATAATATGCAAACCTAAGTGCTAATTAAAACTTTAAACATGTAATTGTAATCATTTGCCCCAAAAAAAAAAAAACTCGTAAAATTCTTAAGATTCATAATCGATAGCAAAAGCTTTGCATCCAAGCTTAAACGCCTAAAAACTGATAACTAGTTTTTTATATTTCTATTTTTATTTTTTTATTTACTTATTATTAATCAAAATGAAGTCCTACTTTGAAAGGGCAGCCAGGTTGCATTTACTAAAAAAGATTAAATTTATTAAAATGATCTTTAATAAAAATGCCAATCGACCAATCGGAACTGTACAACGCGAATTTTCTCTACCATCGTAAAAAATTATAGTAATATGTATATAAATAATTTATCGAACTATATATAAAACTGATGCTATACGAAAAACCTAACGTAAAGCTTAAGACGAAATTGAAATATTCGTTGATCCAATCGATTACATCGAGTTTTCTATGCCCTCAAAAACTATAACGATTAGCTTTTGGTATGTATACACATCGCATCCAGGTTGTGCATCCATTTTCGAACCTGTCGCTTCGGGAATCACCTGCTCCATGTAGAGCCGTTGGCTGTACCCCCTGCCCCGCCGCCGCAGCCAAACGCCTGTGAACGTCGCCAAAGCGAATAAAACTTCAATTAGCAGCGCAAATCAAAGTCTGAGCCCCGCTAATGCCGCCAGACAACGGCGGACAACAAAAACCCGAAACTGAAACCAAAACAGAACCAGAAACCAAAAACCGAAGCAGCGTTCAAGTGGCCGCCAAAATAAATCCATCCCCTCCTCCTCCTCCTATGCCTGTGACTGTGCTCAGTTCCAGTATGAAAAAAAAAACAATAAAAATATAGAAAACAAAGTTTGAAAAAAGTTAAAGCCGCGTGTCCAGCGACGTTGCGGGCATTAAATTGATAGAGAACCAAACGCGATGGCAACATAAACAACAAAATTGTTGCTGCCAGCTAATGGCTGAAAGGGGGAAGGTGGGTTGTGGCGTTGCACGCTGCTGCGATTTTTCGCCTTTGATAGAAAAACAATTTTTCTACTCCATTTCACGCGTTCAAGGCAGCAGCAGAAGCAGCAGCAGCAGCAGCAGCGGCAGCGAATCAATGGGCGCATTTCAGGCGTGGCAAGGCTTAGCATAAACATTGCTGAGGGAGGGGGGGTGGCGGGTTCTCTGGAGCTTGGGGTCGTGGTGGCAGCGTTCTCGAAGCGCTCGACAGCGTAAAGATGCCACCAGAGCGATAAACGCTAGAAATGAAATAACAATAAAAACAATTTTTTATACACATATCGAACCGAGCTAAGCCATTGCTCAAAAAAAGCTAGCTGTCGCGCTCTCTCTCTCTATTTGTCTCTCTCACAGTTCTAGCTCGCCACGGGCGGCGAAAGTTTTGCTTGTGTTTGACACAATTTGCTATTGTTGTTGTTGCATTTGTTGCTGTTTGCCATAAACTGACTTTTCTTACAGTGTAGTTTTCCAGGTTTTTTGGTTTTCCTCTTAAAAAATTTGATCAATATTGTCCGCAATAGTCAAATTCTTATGCAATTGATAATTGATAAGCTGATTTTAAATCCAACAATCTACCCGTTTACTGATGAACTTGCTATGGTGCTTCATGATTATGGGCTAATTAGCATTCTGACCCACGGGAATTTTGTTCGATTTTTAATTTCTTTTCCTATTCATTTATTTATGCTCTTCAACGTTAGCTCAAAGTGCGGTTAATATTATTATAGTCTATTTATTTTGAGACGGTAGGCATCTACTATATAAAGTAATATATAAAAAATAATTAACAATTTCTCATAAAAAATTAAATCACTTTATTTCTCAGATATCTGACTAATGCTCTTGAGTTGCAATGGCATTAAAGTATCAGTCATGAAAATCGTTTTACTATATCGGTCAAAACTTTAATTCTTCATTATTTGAAGTAAAGAAGTTTTCCAAAACGAATATTTTTAATATTATTACTATTTTTATTATTATTCTATATTAATATTACATTTATTTACGTCTATTTCCAAGATATCTGTCTAAAGCTGTTCAATTAAAATGTCGATTATCCTCTCCTTATCCTTCAATTATAATTATTTTCATTCAAAATTAAAAAAAAAGTTAATATTATAATTAGTATTAATATTATTATTAATATTTTTGTTTGTATTATTATTTTGCTAATTTATAATATAGTTGCGAATTGTCTACTAAGGTCTTCGATCCCGGATTCCCGTTGTTTAGTTGCCTTCCTTCCCGCATTTGCTTATGATTCTGCTTGGAAAAAAATCGAAAAATGCCCAGAGAGGGGCTTGAATCAGTAACAAATGTTCTGAATACTGTCTTCTGCTTTCACGTTATCGGACTTGACAGAGATGCTGCTCTCAGCCGATTGTACAGTGCTGGACATTGTTTTGGGACAAGATGCGAGATCGCTAAACAGTTTTGTCAACAGAACAGAATTTGAAATTGATGCCTCAGTGGCGGCAAATTTTTGTATATTTTTGTATTTATTTTTATTTATTTTTTTTATGACAATTTAATGACTAATTCGAATAGTGAACATGCGAGTAATGAACATCATGTGCTTAAACCCAAACTCAGCCCAACTAACGCTTCAGTCGACCTACAGCGCGTACATTGACGCCAATGGGGAACTCAAAAGCCCACTTGGCCCTGAAAAGACCCAAACAAATGACAACTTCCAACCGACAACTATCTAGATGTGATGGCAGGTTTTACGGTGACGTAAAAGGTCAGTTAAACATTAAAAAATAAACACTTAATTGGAGTCGATTTGGATTTAAATAAATTTATACAAAGCTCGAATCCTTAGGTATACACGTTTAGGTATAAGTGTTAATTGGTTAATTTAAGTATAAGGGCATATTTGATCAAACCATTGACCAAGGTATTCAAAGTTATGCATACATTCGATTCATCCAATACAACTTTTACCAACAGGAAGACGAGCTTATCATTCTCAAGACATTCATTTTTCAAATGAAAGTATCTTAGTGTAATCAGTCTTCTCTAGTTACGTAGAGTGTAATATAGTTGAGTCTGGGAATGCCAATATAGCTACATTATTTATTTCTCCGAAATATGTGGATCAATTACAGTAAAACATCTTTATAATAAATTAAATGTAATTGAAGAAAGTTCCTTGTTGTAGAAAATTTGCAATACCACAAGCTAAAAAGATGAATTTGATTTATAGAGAAGTTATAAGAAATAAACATAATAAAACATATTTAAATGTTAAATATTCTCTGGGGAAAAAAGAAATGTTTAGCTGTTAATCAATTTTTGCCCAAAATCTGTTTTATTTGTACGATTAAAATGCGTGAATACCTTTGTAATTCTTGATATGTGGGTCATTTTATGTTCCTTTCTGCTGGAAGAACTATATTTGAATTCGGTTAATATAATTTCTATTCCTCAAAGAAAGCCGGGCAGATTTAAGCTTCAGTCAGACGAAAAAAAATCCCCGTTTCAAGGTGGCTCTAACAAAGAAAAACAAACACACACACACACTCACACGCACACACACCTGCGCGTCGTAAGCAGTTGGGCATCTGGAGGCAGTAATATGGTCATAAAAAAAATTTAATAATGTGATTGTCTTTTTATTTTTTATGAACTCATCTAGACGCAAACGAAGCTCGGCTTTAGTTTGGCGTTTTTGTTGTTGTCGCTGCTGCTGCGGCAATAGAAAACAAGTTAAACGAGAATAGCTGGAGAGGAATACAGGTAGAATCAGCAGCCACCAGGCCGGGCCGGTCTAGCCCAAAAACCTGTACGAAACTCAATTTCTTTCCAAAAAAAATGTACAATAATAATCATCCCAAGCTTCACTTCGACGGCGACGCCAACGCAGACTCCGCAGCCACAGCCGCAGCCGCAGCCTCAGTCGGCAGCTAATCAATAAAGCGCGTTAATTATTGTTTGGTTTAAAGCTTGATTACAACACCAGCGAGGGGCTTAGAACGCCAGTGAGCGCTTAACGCAAAGCACACGCGCGTGTGTGGGGGACCCAGAAGCAAATACAAGCGAGCGAAAAAAATACAAAAAATAACCGAAAAAAAATACAACAGCAAACAGCGAGAAAAAAAAGATACGTCGACAACACGACAATAACAGCGCACGATAAAAGTCGCCAGCGGGCAAAAACGCGCTCATTGCGTGCGCTGTTTTCGCAACGGTAAATTAGCTAGCGCAGGAACCGCAGCACAGATCCACAGATACTGGCAACGGATATCAGATACAGATACACACAGATACACAGCTACAGATACGACGTCAGGATGAGGATGCGCCACGCATTTGCTGGATTAATTGTGTGTTGGCTGGCAGTTTGTCAACCGCAAGGTAAATATTTTTGTGCCTCGGCGCAGCGCTAACAACAATAGCAACAACAACAGCAACAGCAACAAGAGGAACAGCAGCAATAACAATAGCAACAATGGCAGCACGAACAGCGGGTAGACAGGATAATGACACCAAAACACACACACCTACACACACACACACACACACATACGCATACACGCACACATCTGCGTACTTTTAGGCTTTGATATTACAGCAATAATTGCAAAATTATCGCTGGATTTTGCGCCAACGTGCGCAGCATATTGACGGACGAAAAAGGACAGCAACAACAACAGCAACGAGAACAACAACAGCAAGGACAAAAAGCGCAGTCTCCAAAAGGATAATGAGCAAAGCAGCCACACAATGTGGCTGGCTGAAAAGCTCTGGCGTTAAATAGTCGCTCAAAGTCAAGTGTGATTACAACGCGCACAACATTTACTCACGCTTCCAGTTTAAATAATGTGACAACAACAACAACAACTAAAAGCCATTTACATGCGTCATAAATGTTTGCTATATATATATGTATATATATACATATTTGCCATATATATGTGTACAAGTAGAAAGCGCCCAACGCGATGGACAAAATTCTTCAAGAACTGCTTGCGAATTACAACAGCAGCTCTTAAGTTGCGTGCGCAGTTTTTTGTTTTATTTTTTGCGTGTTTTTCAAGTGCATTTTTTCATAGGCTTATATATACTGTGTGATTCTTTGGGCAATTACCCATTATTTATTTTTTTTCTGTGATAATTACTTTGTGCTAGCTAATGACAATTTTGGGTAAATGATTTCTACAGTAGTAAAGCCCTATAAGGCCTATGAAGGCAATTTACTTAGCATGTGACAATATCAATCTATACTCGGAATATAACAAAGGCTTAAGAATTTTGGTTATAGCTCCAAAACATGACAAGAGCCAAAATCTTATCGGATGGCCTAGGAGTTTTACTTGTGAAGTAAATTAGTTTTCTTTTTCTTTTATATTATAAAATTTCTTTTCTTATTTTCTTTTGTTTTTTTCTATTTTATTATTTTATTTATTAAGGCTTTTTTTTGATTAAGGGGAACCAAATACATACGTCCATCTTTTTAAAAAATGTAGTACATTTTTTCATTTCCGTGATAAAGAAACTGTGTAAGCCGTTTTTAATGATGAAATTCTTTGAGTCACAACAACCGAGCCTTAAAAAAACTACTGTTCATATATTTTATTTATTTATTTATTTATTTACATGTAGGATAGTTTAGTTAAATCTATAGCTAACCTTCGGCTATTTACAGGGTCTAAGTGTAAATTGTGGTGTACTATATGTACATGTTTTCCTATAACTAATACAATATGCTAAACATTAGTTTCGAAAGAATTTTCTACGAATTATAGAATTGATTTCTGCAATTATTAAACATATATTCCTCATAGTTTGTGTGTGCTTTATGCACACAAATATCCAAATATTTGCGAGACAATTTAAGCTTAAAATATTTGCTTGCAGATAACATAATTGCAATACTTTATTTCAAATCATTTAGTGGAGTAAACTAAGATTCCTGGAAATACATAAAATTTGCATGAGTTTGGCTCTCTAGAGTTTCTAAAAGCAAAGCGCAGAGCACAAAACTTTGCCTAAAGTTGGGCACGGCTCAAAAAGCAAACAGCGAGCAAAATTTTAAAATAATAATAATGGAAAAAATAGCGTGCACATTAAATGATATTCAAATTAGAATCAGTCCAAAATAAAAAAAAAACAAAAAAAACCCCCAAAAAACAAATAAGGCAGCGCGCCGAGCGATGCGTGAGGAACAAGTTTGAGGAGTTCTTTCAGCCAGTTTAGTTGTTGTTCTTGTTGTTGGTTCTGTTACCGAGGGGCGTGTGTGTGTGTGTGTGTGTGGCTGGGTGGGGGGATTATAAATGCATGGAGCTTGTGATATGTTTACCTTAAATATCGCACAACAAATAACAAAGTTTCGCCAGATGGGCGAAAACTTTTGCATTTAACTTATGGTCGCATCTCAAGCTGAACTCGCACCTCACACTTTTTCCATCTCTCCTTGTCTCTTTCGCACACTTTAGCCGAGGCACAGTTCGCTCCATTCGGCCAGCCCGCTTACGGCGGACAGCCCGGCTTCTTTGGAGGCGGACGCGGTCCACGTCAGGGCTCCGCGTCCAGGGCCAACACGAATGCCTACGAGCGCCAGGTGGACCTTGGCAACAATGTGGAGTACACGCAGGGACTATCCAACTCGCGTGCGGTAACCCGGCAGAACGGGCAGCGCATCGTGTCGGACAGCGAGGCGCGCACGCGTGACGTGGATCTGGGTGGACTGCAGATTGGGAATACGTTGACGCGCACGCGCACCAATGCGAATGGTGCGGTAAGCGGCGGCCTGGCCGATCAGTTCCGCATTGGCAACTTGGGCCTGGGCGCCTCCCTGTCGCCGGACAACCTGCGTCAGGGCTTCGGACTGCAGCGCGGCGCCGATGGCGATGTGCGCCTCGGCCTGGGCCTGCTCAGCCTCGATCTGGACAACAATGTGCAGAACAGCAACACGCTCGGTCAGGCGCAGGTCAATGCTCAGGGCCGCGGTGCTCGCGTCGGCTCCAACAGCAACAGCCGCACCAACAACCAGCAATTCGGTGGCATCAACGTCAAGGAGACCTTCAGCAACTCGAATGCCTATGGACGCACCCGTTTCGGCCAGACGTCCGCAAATGCGGGCGGGTTTGGCGAGAATGCGGCCACGCGCGGCGTCAACTACGGCAACTTCGGCGGCGGCTTCCGACGTCGCCGCACGCCGCAAGTCGCCTACCGCCCGCAGCAGCAGCCGTTGGCTTTTGCTGGAGGCAATCGTCGCGTGGCTCGTCCCAAGCGTCACGCCCAGTACGTGCCTTTTGGCTACCCTCAGCCCGGCTACAATAACTTTGGCTATGGCGGCTTTGGAGGTTTCGGCAATGCTGATGCCACGGAGCGTCCGCGTCGCCAGTTCGGGCGTCCTGGCGGCTTTGGCGGATTCGGCGGATTCGGTGGTCAGGGTGGCTTTGAACAAGGCGGCTTTGGGCAGCCGGACTACTATAATCAGGGAGGTAAGAGACGCGGCCAGGTGCACTCCTCTGGCAATGCAGGCGCCCAGGGTGGACCCGGCTTCAACCAGCAGGCGGGCAGCAATAACTTTGCCAACCAGAATGCGGACGGCTCACAGAATGCGGGCAGCAGCAGCATCGGCTCCAATCTCGCCGAGGACGGCAGCAGCGGCCAGGTGAGCTCCGCCAACACGAACCAGCAGTCGGGCCCCGGAAGTGCGACGAACGGTGCACAAAGCCAGGCGCTCAATTTTCAGGCCGGCGAGCAGCAGGCCTCCAGCTCGAATGCGAATACCAAGCACACCCAGGTGGGCAACCAGGAGACCATCGGCTCCAACAGCGGCTCCACGGCCACCAACAACAATCAGTTCGGCAGCTCTAGCAATACCGCCAACACGGACACGCAGATCGTCCGCGACGGCGACCAGGAGACAATCACATCCGGCGCCAACAGCCAGTCCATCTACCAGGGTGGCGCTGACCAGGGCAACGCCGCTGCCAACACCGCGGCGAACATCAGCTCGCAGGTGGGCGCCGACGGCTCCGTAACGAACTCAGCCTCCAGCAGCGCCAGCGCCAGCAGCCAGAATGGCGAGTCCGCCAATGCGAACGCCAATGCCAACGCCGGCGGCAACGGCAACGGTGCCGGAGCGGGCGCCAATGCCAACGGTGGCGGCGGCAAGCGCAATCGCGGCGGCGCCGGCAATGCCAATGCCAACAGCAACGTGTTCGGCGGCTTCAATGGCGGCTTTGGCTTTGGCCGTTAGTTATGCTTAGTCAATTTAAACAGCACCACCAGCACCACCTCCACAACCAACACCACCTGTTTGCTATATGCTCACTCTAATATTTTGTTTTTTTTTTTTACAACGAATCACTTTAAGCACTCGAATAAAATGTATTTGTTAGTTTTAATTGTTGCTGCACCAAAACGCACTAATGGGCTAATGAGGGGACTTTTAGTAGAGGGAGGAGGGACGTGTGAACATTTTGTAATCACAGCTATTTCACGTATTTCATCTGTATTTACTTCTAATCGATTAATCGATAAGTATTGATTACTTTTCACATTTGATTTGATCGATTAATTGGTAAATATTGATTACTTTTTCCGATTTAATCTGTATTTCTGTAATTATAACTATCGATTATATTTTCATATTTGATATACATTTATGTTATCGTATAATCGGTTATTTTCGATACTATTTTCATATTTTCAATCTTCAATCTATAATTTTCTCAATTATTTATCAAGCATTATTCTTTATATTTTATTATCGATTAATGCACTAGTTGGGAATATGTTCAATTGTGTTTTCCTGCAATTTGTTACTTTTACTTGCTAATTTTGGGATTTGCGCATTTCTGGCAGTGAGCACGATCGATGCACAATCATTGCATACTTTGAGGCAGCCGCACTAAACCCAATGTTTCCCTCTCTTTCTCACTCTCTCGCTCTCATTTTCTGTGGCCTGTGCAGTGCGCTACCGCACCCAGCAGCAGGTGCAGCTGCAGCGCTGGCGTCCGAGAGCCCGGAACAGCAGCTCGGTTGGGGACAACATCGAGTATTTGTTTATAAATCAATCGTCGCGTCTGGAGGACTTGCAGCCGGTGGTGAACACTTCGATTGATGCGTTCGGGGACTACGATGTTAGCCAGCGACAGGGGCGCACGTTCAGCATCATCTCCGACTGGATCAGCAATTTGTTCGGCTCCTGCGTCACGCCTTGCACCATGGAGGCCTATCAGCAGAATCGCTGCTGCGAGACTTATGTCTTGGGACCGCCGCCGCCACCGCCACAGACGTGCTGCTTGGTGCCGGGACCGCCACAGCAGTTGCCACCACCACCACCGCCGCCACCTCCGCCGCTGCTGCCGCCACGCCCGCTGCCGCCACTGCCACCGCCACCTCGCTATCCCATGCCCTATCCGCTGCCAGGACCGGTGCTGCCCGGCAAGAATACGCCAGTCATGGTTATAGCCACGCCCATCAATTGCTGCACAGTGTGTACGTACACCTACTATGGACCGCCTCCCTGCGGTCGCTTCAACTACAACAACTACAACAACAACAATAATAATAACAACAGCAATGGAAACAAGCGAGTGACAATCTATGTTCCACCTCCGTACTACGGTCGTTGAGCATAGGTCGAAAATCTAGCTATTAAGAGCCTAGTGTTATGAGCCGGCACCCCGTAGATTATAGTTCAGCATCTTATTGTCTCTGTCTATCCCCCTTTCTATGGTCGCCTCCAGCCTCCCCTTTGCGGCTGCTTCTGGTTCTCTGATAATCTCGAAAAGTGCTTTATGTCAGTTTTTGGTTCTCGGCCTGTCAGAAATGCGGCAAAAACAAACAGAAATAAAAAAAAATAAAATAAAACACGCAACAGAGTTGGGGGCAAAGCTTGCATGCCAGACATATGGGCATGCTCCTGCTGTTGGAACTGGAACTGGAACTGGTACCGAGAACCGGCAACGTGCAGGCGCCTGCAACGAAATAAAGTTGCGTTCTGCCCTAAGCCAAACTCGAGCCTAACCAGCTTCTGTTTAAGCTGGTGCCTCTGCTCTTTTGATTATTTGTATATACATAGATATCTTCCGCCGAAATATCGAGTTATCCATGCTCCAAGAAATTAATAGCTTGGGTTCTGATATTTGTTTATTTTCTCTTTTTTTTTTATATATATTAAAAAACACGTTTATGTTTACTTGTATTATTTTCATATGGATTAATATATATATATTTTTTTTGATTATTTATTTTTAAAGCGAATGCTTCTGAAGTTGAAATAGCACGGCTCCAAGAATATCTTTCCAGACATGTGAAGAAATTTTTTTATGTGGCGACGTAATTGTTTTAAGATCTGGCTCAGGTCTTTCATTCCTCCTTGTCTATTATTAAAGGTTTCATTTTCCATATATTTTCCTAAATTTAATTCTAAATTAAATATATTAAAAAATAAAAGGGCATTATATTATGGAAAATTAACTCAAGAATTTATTAGGTCTTTTGGATCATTTGTGATTTGGACAAATATAAAACTTTCAGATAATATTATTATTAGGATTCGATTAACTTATAAAATATCGAACTAGCTTGACTTCTTAGGCTTTTTAGACCCTCCGTCCAAGACAATACCATAACCATACACTAAACTGGGATCTAAATCTAAATCATTTAAGCCGAAACGAAAATTTCACAACTTTGAGATATTTTAAGACTGAGCTTATGCATTTTTAGCAAAGATTTGTAAACTTTAATTTCTAAATATATTTCCGCATGTGCATATATCGATAAAGTTGGTATCGATACATTTGTTAGCGCATTCAGAGTTCGCTGTGCGTGTGCCGGAGCTTTGCTATCTTGCGGCCTTTTGTTGTTGTCCATTTTTGCGATATGTGTGCGCTCTTTTGTTGTGCCTTTTTGTGCCGTTGACTTTGGCTTCGGTTTGCCTGTGTGTGTGTGTGTGTGTGTGTGTGCGTTGTTTTTTGTCGGCTTTATGCACGTAAGGACACTGAAATTTATAACAGCCTGTGCCCAGGCACAGGTCTCTGACAGAGTCGCTGGCTGTCTGGATGGCAGCCACAAACGACAGGCTGGGACACGAGACACGGAACATGGGACATGGGACACGGGACATGGGCACAGGCACAGGACACGTCACGTCAGCGACACAACAAAGCTGATAACTGCAGGCACTGCGCCGTCGTCGTAGTCAGATTCTGATAAGCGCTGGAGAAACAAGGCCGGCCCCACATAGGAGTCCCAGCTAGCCGGAAGCAGAGAGCCCAACACATCGCGCGCCTTTGTCATTTCTCATAATGTTAATTTATATTCAGTTCAGTCTAAGCAAATAGCATAAAAAAAAAAATAGCCGCATGCCGTGCAGTGACAGCCGGGTAGAGGAGGCGGGACACAGAGATTGTAGAGGAAAGCCAGAGTCGAAGGAGCTGCGGGAATAAATAGTTGGCACAAGCCATGGACGGTAGCCTTAAATGGGCGCCTTAGTTGTAGAATTGCTGATTGCGGCGACGCGCTGGGGTGGCGGCAACGAAGCGGCGCTCGCTGAACACCTCCTGGCCGGGTGCACCGTTATCTGTGGCCGAGTAGAGTAGGAGGGGAATCTCCTCGACGCTGGTCTTCTGCTGCTGCGCCGAGTTGCGCACGCCGGAGCGGAGCAGCTCGTTGCTGGAGAGGCGGCGTGTGCTGGGGCCGGTCGAGGCTGGTGCAGCGGCCTCCGGAGCGGGCACAGTGGCGCCCTCTAGCAGCTGGGTATCGTCGTTGTCGTTCTGCTGCAGTGGCGCATCCTCGGGCTGGGCCACGGCAATGGTGTTGCCCACTGGGGCACTGGCGCCATCCTCGGTCTGAGCATCGTCGGCAATTATGGAGCTGCCCTGGAGCAGCGCCTCGATGTTCTCCACATTGGAGAGACCGTTGATCTGGAGCTGATCGTGCAGCTCGCTGGGTATGGCAATGGCCTGGACATCCTTGTGGCCGGAAATGCCATTGGGCGTGGGAATGAATTGAACATTCTCGGGTATCTGATCGGTGGGATAAACGGGCACCAGCTCGGCCTCGTTATCGTTGCTCGACTTCAGCAGGATCAGCGAAATGGGCACGATCTTCTTGAACTTGAGCAGCACCAGCTTCTTGATGGCCACCGCGCCAGGAAAGACGCGACTTTGTGCGCCATGGGGCTTGGCAATCAGGCCGCGCTGCTGCTGCTGGAAGCGGTGTCCAGCCACATGGCGAGCTAAGATCACACACGCACACACATAGAGAGAGAGAGAGAGACAGTTTAATATGGGTCCAATTGCAATAGTGGCAGCTGCTACTCACCATCGCTGACGGCGGCCAGGGCCAGGCCAATGGCCAAAAGGGTAAACAGTTTGATTGCCATATCGAATGCTGCAGTCGATTCCAAACTCTGATCTGATCGCTGGGCTGTGTGTGCGTCGCTGGGTGAGAGCGTCTATACAATGGTTTGACTGTTGCCCTAGCAAAGACATTTTATACAGGGTAGCCGCTTGGGGCCACGGTTCTTGCGCGCGATTCTTTCACTCGGTAATCATAAAATCCCAGACAGCACAAAAGAAATTAGGCGAAAAATTAGTGCCAGCAAATAAATGAAAATGGGCAAAAGAAGAATGAGCCAGCCAGCCGTATGCCAGCCAAATGGCAAATGCCAAATTTTAATAAACTATGCAAATGTCCCTCGCTAATTTATGCAATCGCGTCGACGATGGCTTTCTGGCTGCTTTCTGGACTGATTCTCCAACTGGACTGTGGACTGCGCATGCAGCCAACAACTGCCTCGGCTTCTCGGGCCGGGCGAGTCGTTGACCACCAGCTGCATTGGCCAACCCCCTCCCGATCCCTAAGCACACCCCAATTCTCAGACAGCCAAATCTAGAGCTGAGCCCCACAGCTGAAGTGAACCGCATTGCTAATATGTCGCCGCAAATATCTGAGGCGAAAATTTGCATTTTGGGTCGTCGCCATCGGAAAGTTACCAACTATCCAGCTCGCAGCAGTTTTATCATTTTTAATTTGTAATTTTTTTTTTTTTTTTTTTAGGGTCAAAAGTGAGATTTTCAAGAAGTCAAGCCAAGTTTTTGGGGCAGAACTCTAATCACGCATTTGTCAATGTTCGCCCGAACACGACCCCAATATCTATACATATACATATATAATGTAACATGTCAGGGTTCGACCAGCCATATATTTGCTTTCTTATTTGCACAATATAATATATGGCTGAGTTTTGACATATTTGTTTTTCAATGCGAGTTTCTAGCCCACACGCGTTGCGGGAGTTCCCCTTTGCAAACGCATTTTTTATTTGTTTAGAGACCATTTTGTTATTTATTGGATTATCACACTGGAATGCTGATCATTTTTAGCAACCCATCAAGCGATTATAGAAACCTCCTATGGGCTATGGATCGTGATCTCTTGAGTTGTTCATTCCACAGTTGCCCCAAAATTATTGTAATTAAAGGGAGTCCTGCACGGAGGCACTGCAACTGACATGCTGAGAAGGAGCTGGGGCTCTCTTGGTGAGCAAGAGTTGCTCGCCTTTTTTCATGAAACGGAGAAAGCCCTGATCTGAGCTGAAGTGACAAACTCTTTGGCCACTTGCTTCTCCCAATCCGAGGTAAGGACTGTACACGCACAGGCAATAGGCATAGCTGTTTAGTCTGCTTCCAAGCGGAGCCGGCACTCTGATGATGATATTTGACTGTATGGTGGGCAGTCTTAAGTCGACCATTTCTAGTACTATAGACTAGCGAGAGATCAAGTAGCATCTAAAGTTGTCGAAGTCCCATGCTACATCACCAGAAGTTATCTGATTCTTTCTGGAAATAGGATGGACTTGGCGGAGGCCCATGGCGCAAATTAAGAGGGAACCTGAACCGCCTCTTGCGATCCTTTGCGTTAAAAGATTTCGGAGTGACCAAGGAGTCAGCAAAGTGTTCACACGTTATAGATCGAGAGCAGCTGGAGTCAGTTCCAACAGCCTGCTACAAGCTTAGAGGTTATTTATTGTAAGCATAGAGCTTCAAATGAATATATTGTGTATGGTGTCTCTTAGATCTTTGCCGAGCTTTGATCTGAAACAACTCCCAATGGTGTAAAACTCAAATTTATCAATACCAAAATCAATTTGCAAGTTCTTTGTTTTTTTATTTCGTATAATTTATAATACCTTAACAACTTTTTCTTTCATATTATATATGTATTTATATAAATATATTTTTGAATTAATATATTATATATATTAAGAATTAATGAATAAAAATGAAAAAGTCATCATTCGAATTTATTTTACAATCTTCAGGTCCAAATAGTTTCAAGAGTCTTAACTATATACTTTAACTTTTTATAGTTATTATAGGCTAAATAATAAATGTTTAGTTCCCATATAAAGACACAAAATACAAATCAGTATATCATATATTGTGTAAGAAGGTAATTTACGTGATATTTGGGGAAAATGAAGATTTAAGGATGTTTTTATTTTATGTATAGCAAATAAAAAAAATTCTGGCAACAAGTCATAAGTTAATGAAGATAACTCGGTCTTCAATAAATGGGTTTCTTATTTGCTTACTTATGTTGAAAAATGCAAAGCAAATTATCTTTTCATCCCCTTTTATATCACGCTTAACAACACTTGCCTTTAAAGCACAAACATTCACAGTTTCAAGCGCAAAGAACTATGCCATACACATTGAATAATATTCTGATCTGAATGTTGCAAATCATGTCAAATTTATTTATATTTAGTTTTAAGATTTATTTTTGTAAAGATTCGTAAAGATTTCCAAAGAATAAACAATTCAGACAAAGCATTCTTGGAATGTCTTTGATATATTGTCTGCAGACCTTATAAGCAGTTATTTATGGACTATCATTAATTTTTTTTTAATATGAAACAAAGGAATAGTTTTTAAGATATCGAGAAACCATTTTGGCTAAGATCGATTGTTGCTTTCTGATTGTTTTTTCTTTTTGCAGACTCTATTGATTTGGTGTTTTGGCCATATTGTTGGGCAGATAAAAATAGTTCTAGTCATTAATTTTCGACTGATCTTGGCTGATCTCAGTATTGCGTGCTGTGCTGTTCCCATTCCCAGTCTCTGGCCAGCCAGCCATTTGCCTGTTTCTGTTATTCCTGCTTTCACTGCCGAGTACGGCCCCCAGACCACGCCCCAAAATCCCAGAGTCCCAGCTGCTGCCACTGACTAACGATTCATTTGTGTTTATGTGCAAAATCTATTTCATTTTTTTTTTTGCTTTTTTAGGCCCGTTATAGCATAAAAAAAATAGCCACGTCAATAATTCACGTTCTGCGAGCTGGGAATCTTCGAGTTTTTTTTGACGCTAACCTGGCTTACAACGTGTCTGGAGAAAATATATATTCTTGGGCCATTATGCGGAACATAAACCAATTTTTAATAACTAAATTATGCAAAAAAGAACTGCGAACAGGCCGCAGATTTAAACAAAGGCGCGGCAAGACGCACGGGGTTAATTAGTTGGCTGGCCGGCCAGATTGGACCAGGGCTTGGCCAGGTCTGCACCTGGACCTGGAATCGGAAAAAGTGCTAGCCTTATGCTAATGGAAATACATAAAAAACGCATAAATACTCATTAGGCAGGTGTGTGTGGGTGTGTGTGTGTGTGTGTGTGTGTGTGTGTGTGTGTGTGTGTGTGTGTGCGCGCCTGCGGCCCTAGAAGAAAGTTGCGCCCCGCATATGTCGCCGTGAGGTCATTATGGGGTCAAAAGTGTTAGAAAGTTATTGGAAAGTTGAAGTTTTTTTTTGTCTCTATTTCATTTTGGGAACATCATTTAAAATTCTCTTGAACTAGAACAAAGATCAGTGTCAGCATCTGCCCAATCATCAAAAGAATTAGTTCGCGGCGAACTATTCAACTTGTTTTGAATGCGAGTCGAACTGTTATTCAATTAATTAAGCTTTGATCGTTTAAGCTGCGAGCTTTTTCAAAGCTTAAAGAGCGAAGAACACCTGGAACTGAACTTGTTCGGCTTTGCAGCTGCGTGCGCTAGTTAAACAAATTCGAATTCATTTATTGATCCATGTAGCTCCCATTAGTTATGATGTTGAGAATAGAAAATATTATTTATGTCTTTTTCTAGGAGGTAAATCAAGTCAAGAAGCGAATACTCTACAATCACCCAAGTCCCTTAAATTGGTTAATGTGCACTTTTCCACATACGAAGGTAACATGTCAAAATATTGTTGTACAGCAAGTTAAATAATTATTTGATACAACATGATTATAATTAGCTACCAAAGATTTAAAATAATTTAAAATTTTACCTATGTACCTACATATGACTTATGACTTTCTATATATACAGACAGAAAGACAAATAAGCTTTCCTTCTACATTGAACATATCTTAAATGATACTAAATATGCAAAAAAATATTTGTCTTGACTAACTGGCTGCCTGACTGACTGACTGACTCTCTGATTGGTGATCAACGCACAGCCCAAGCCAAAGCTGAAATATATACCTTTACCTAATCTTTTGTTATGAAGGTGCACGCTATTCCATCCGCAAATTTGGAAAAACGGCGGAAAAGAGATGCAGGAAACTTTTTCGTCGATCAAATTCATTTGAGTCGTGTTTCACACTTGTTGCTAAATCCATCTCTCTTTGTTGGAAATGGGATTCGGTTCGTGACATTCTGTCCCCACTCATTTAAAAGAATCTTTACAAAAATGCATTTGCGACATGTTTTACACTTTGCGCAAAATGCTCTCCTCTTGGATAAAAAATGTCAAGTTTTGTAAGTGCGAAAATATATTTTTCGGTTTCATTTTCATTTTCAAATGTGTGTGTTAATTATACCTTAATAATAATAATAATAGTAGTAGAAATTAATTTATAATAATAATAATTGTATAAAAATATGTAAAAAAAATAATGCTTAGTAAATTAAATTCTTATTATTTAAACCAATTTTATTGAGCTGGTTCGCTCTTAAATAGCTTAAATAGCTTCGTAGAATTAGCTCAAATAAGATGACGAACTAGTTCCAGAAAAATGCTATACCTATGAAATGCCGCTCGCTGCTCCGTTTTCGCTGAGGTCACCCGCTGGGTCAACGCGACCGACGACCGCAGACCGTGGATCTGCGACCCGCGACTTGCGGTCAAGATACGCCAAATTAATTTACCGCCCAGCGGCGGCGACGGCAGATGAACAGCAGCAGAACAAACGTCGCCGGTCTCTGGCTCGCTCGCGGACTCTGTCCCTCTCGCAGTCTCGCACTCTCGCTCTCGCCGGCTGCGGCTCTCTTGGGCAAATTGTAGCTGGCACATAAAAAGCTCAGGTCGGCGCGCACGCTCAAACAGTTGGCCAAAAGAAACGTCTGTCTGTGGACCAAAGCAAAGCGTACGGAGGCAAGAAAAGCAAAAAAAAACAAAAAAAAAAAAAACAAAAAGAAAAGATAAACCAACAACAACAACAATAATTCCGATAGCCAAAACGATAACGATTTCCGATTACTGTGCTTGTTTGTGTGCGTGCGTGAGAGCGTGCGAGTGTGTGTGTGTGTGAGTGTGTGTGTGTGAGTCTGAAAGAATCTGTTTGTGCAATAGACGCTTCCACCCGGGCTCATAGCTGTTAATCCCGAGACATGGCCAAATTTCTGGCGCTTTGCCTGCGCCTGGGCCTAGTTCTGGTCCTGGCCGCAGCAGTGGCCCAGGCTGAGGTGAAGCCCGCAAAGGCCGCGCCCGCCGACAAGGAGCTGCCGCCGTCGCCGCCTCTGGCCATCGAGCAGTCCACGGAGTCACCCATTGCGGACATGGCGCTGATTGGTAGGCAACAGAAACCACCGAATTAACGACCACGCTCCATAGAAGACAACTAATGTCATGTGTTTTACTTTTTTTTCATGTGTTCCACAATTTTTTTTCTGTGTCTGTGTGTACGTGTGTCTCACTTGTGCTCTTGTGTTTGTGGCCGCAGAGGATGCGCCAGTGGTGCCCAAGCTGCCCACCGAGAAGCCGCCAGTGGTAGCTTCCGCTGATGCCACTGAAACGGTCCTCAGCTCGCCCGCCAAATCGTCGGAGCAGCCACAGCCGCAGTTGCAGCAGTTGCAGGATGAGAAGGGCGCCCAGCCGCACACCGTTGCGGACTTTATCATCCATCCCTTGATTGCCTTCAAGCCACGCCAGGCCGCGTTGGATGAGCTGCAGGCGCAGGGCAAGCAGGCAGCGCCTGCTGGCGGCTCGACCACTTCCACCTCGCCTGGCACCTGGCTGTTCGGCATGAATCCGGGTCAGGGCTTGGGCTCTTCCTTCTCGACGCTGGCGGGCTCCGTGTCTGGCTGGTTCAATGATCGTCTGGCCGCCGCCGGGCAGCAGCTGCCCTCATTGCCCGGCTTGCCCGGCCTGGTCGATACGCCAGTGCGCGATGGCAGCAGCAGCACCACAAGCACCACCACCCAGCGTCCCGATATTGTTGTCCGCCTCCAGCAGCGTCCCAACAGAAGGCGCGGCAATGGCAATATCAATGGCAACGGCAACGGCAACGGCAATGCCAACCGCAATGGCAATCGTCAGGGCAATCGCCAGGGCAATCGCCAGGGCAATCTCCAGGGCAACAATGGCAATGGCAATCGCGTCCAGCGTCCCAATCGCTTTGACAATCATCTGGACTCGCTGGAGTCGGAGGAGTACGATGATGTCGATTACTTCAATGGTAATCGCTTCGACGAGGAGTTCTACGACGAGGATGAAGAGGATGTGGATGTGGAGGACCTTGCCCACAACGACGATGACCAGTCACTGGAGCATGTCGATGACACTGATAACGAAGATGATGACGACCAGCTGGATCAGCAGTCCGCCGAACAGCAATCCGTCGAGCAGCAAACGCAGAAGCAGAAGCCCAAGCAACGCCGCCGACCTGCCCAGACCCAGGTGGTCCGACGCAAGCAGACGCAGACTCTGTCGCAGTCGCAATCGCCGGCGCAGTCGCAGCGTCGCCAGCAAGCGCAGCATGTAAGACGTGGCCATCCCGTGCAGCAGCCACTGGCGGTGCTGGAGCAGGCCGACGACGAGGATGAGGAGGAGGATGATGATGCGGAAGTGGAGCTGGAGGATGACGACGATACCGAAAATGAGGAGCACTATGCGCCTGCCCAGTACTCGCAGTCCTCGCGCAAATCTCAAGGCCAAGCTGGCTTCATCCAGAACGGCCAACAGAGCTTGATCAATCAGATACGCAGATTCACCTTCGGCCAAACTCCCGCCGAGCTGGGCAACAACCTACGCAAATCGCAATCGAGCCAGAGCCCCTCCAGGACTGGAGGGCGCCGGCCACAGCAGACCACGCTGCTGGTTAACCGCAATGGCCAGACCGTCTATGTGGCGCCCGAGCTGCTCAACCTGAGCCCCAACTACCCAAACTACGGCTACGTGTCAGCCCCGACCAAGGTGCAGAAGCAGCAGCGCGTCCCGGCCAGTCCCTATCCGCAGCCACCGCTGACGGTGCCGCTGCGCCGCAAGGGTCGTCCCACGCAGTACATAACGATACCCTGGAGCCAGCTGGGACTCGCGTCGCCCGAGCGCCAGTCGGTGGTATCGCTGGCCGAGGGCATTCAGGCCCAGCCGCTCATCCTTAACATACCCGAGAGCGCGATCAGCACGGTGCCCGTGCGCGGCTCGACGGCAGCTGGTGGCCAGAACAAGAAGAAGAAGCGCCCAACGCTGACTGCTGCGGCGGTGCCCCTGCTGGCCGATGCCTCGCTCATGGACATCTTCCAGCCACCTCAAATTCCGCCATCCCGCACCAGCTCCAGCTCCAGCGCCAGCTCGAGTGCCAAGCCCAAGCCCAAGCCCGTGTTGATTGCTGCCAAGCCGGTTCAGGCTGGCTCCAGTGCCGGCCTGCTGCCCACACGCATACGTCCGGCCACAATTGTGGAGAAGGCGCCCGCCATGGAGTCCGCCGAGAAGCCTCAAGCCCAGCCACAGAGCGAGCAGCAGCAAAAGACGACAGCTGAAGCCGCGTCCGCTGCCGCAGCTAACATTAGCCCCGATATGCCAACGGATGCCGCTCAGGCTGCGCCGGAGCAGGAGTACATTCTCGTTGGCGAAGACAACGAGCCGGGTCTCTCCCGCCATGTGCAGCCCGTCTACGGTGATGCGCGCTACGTCTCCTACGGCGACTTCCAGCCCTACTTCGATCTGCTGCACCAGAACCGACGCTTTGCGATCCGCAAGGTGGGGCGCGCCCTGGAGTCGGAGGTGCCCATGGACGCCGCTGAGGCCTCCGCGGATTCGCCCATCGTCCAAGTCTAGTTGTATAGCGAGAGCACAAACTGATTAATGAGAAACGAATGCGTAAAAGAAATGAAAGAAAAAAGAAAAATCTGAAAAATAACCCAAAAATGATTTTCAATCAACCTGAGTGCAAAAAAAATAAATTTTTTTACATTTTTTTTATTGTTGTTGTGTGTGTGTGTGTGCGAAAGTCAGAGACAGAGAGAGAGAGAGAGAGAAGTCTTAGCCAAAGTCGAAGTCTTAGCCAAAACGATCCCAAATGACCGCAAATGCTAATCGGTGTGAACCCAACGTGAACTCCAGAACAAAAAACTACTAGAGAATACCGCATATTATGAATATATTCTTTTTTTTTTATTCTTTTTTTTAATGTGATTCTTGATTGCCATTCATAATTAATGCCGTTGATCGGCGTGCGTTGACCCGGCCCGAAGACTTGAATGTTAATGGGGAGCGTGCGCTTTGACCGATTTAAATGGGGCTTTGACCAATTAGCCAAATAGCCAAAAGAAAGAAAGATTAGGAATTCAAAATATTCCTTAGTGTTTGCATAATTCAAGGAACTAGTTATTTAAAAGATTCTAACGGCAGTTTCTATAAACAGTAAAATACATTTGCATACATTTAAAGGTCAGACAAGTCTAGAAGTTCCTGTCATATCGTTAATATGCATATCAATGGAACTGAGAACTGGCAGCTGCATCTAGTTCCAAGCTTTAGCAGCTACTTTACAAGCAAGTTTTATAGCAGGCAGCTTTGCAGCTAATGATATTTAAGCAGCTTTCAAGTAAAAGCAATTTCTTTCGTATTTAACATGATCGCATGGTGTTGCGTAGCTGTGTAGAATTTCTTGAGTGTTGCAAGTTGCAGAGCAACCAGCTTGGGCAACTCTGCCAGTGACATAGCAGGCAGCTTTGAATAATCGATCAATTCATGCGAATACTGTACATAATTTGAAGTAGTATATCAGTGAAAGCAAAGAGAACGAATAATTGCTAAGGAAATACTTGTTCATATCGGAAACTCTTAAAGATGGACGGGAACAAAATAGGAAAAGGGATTAAAAAATGTTTTTATGATACATGTTTATTGATTCTTAATCTTCTGTACTAGACGAGGAACTCTTACAAGCTTTAAATATATATAAGAGTTGAATTTGCCTACTGTTGAAGTAGATGCAGGCTATGCAAAAATATGTTTATATATTTTTGGATTGCCTGTAAACGTACTGCTTAAGTATATTGAAGTTCATGGAAAAAGCCATTTTAGGATCATATTTGTTGTTGTACAATTAGAAAAGTTTTAATACGCAGAAAGATAATTGAAGGGAAATAAGAGCAAAAATGTTAAAATTATTTTTCGAGTTCAAAGCTCTTTTATTCTATTTTTGGTTAAAACGTACCGTATTTAGCAAATGTTTATTGCGTATCTCTATGGGCTTTCTATCACGGGATAATCACTTTCCACTTAGAGCAATGGTTGATGCGGCTTTGACTTCGACTAAGGTCTCGGTTGCGGTGTTGATGTCGGCACTTAACACACACACACACACACACACACACACGCGCATACACACAGATACACAGGCAAATAGAACAACAATAACAACAATATATTTCAGCTTTAGCACCTGGGGGCAACTACCAGAGAAGCATTCAATCACTGGCTCCCACTTGGCGCATGATAATGTAAAATGGAACGAGAAGCTGCCGCTTGGCACTTGAGAGTTGGACATGGCCCCGGGTATTTGAGCTTGGCCGAGGCACTGCTGAAAATTTGCATAATCATGCTAAGTGCGGCAAATTGTTGGAGCAATCAATGGGACATTATTAGGCCAACATGCGAGCACTTGAGGCAGAAGCCGGCGGTTGACAACATCATTCGTCACGGACAGTTGCAAGAAGCTCAAGTTGAATGCCTGATGATAGCCTGTCTCCAAGACGACATCGATGATGATGGCGTTGCTGATGCTGACGATGATGATGATGATGATTATGTTGCTGACAACTGAGCGCCTCCGGGGGTTACAGCCTTTCAATTAATGATGCCATCTGGTTGGCGGGGTGAACGATCAGTTAAGTGGCAGCAGAAGCGGCAGCAGCGGCAGCAAGTGGCGATCGGCATTGGCCAAAAAATATATGCGCCATTCGAAATTAGAAATTCGATAATAAAAGGCTCAACGCAACGATTTGGCTGCCCTAACTGTAAATACAGCCAAGAAATTCATAATTCAAATTAAATTTCTTGAAATTTGCATCTGCTTAAAGTTCAACTCTTGGCCTGTTGCCGCCACTAAGCCAAATTAGTTGCTTGATTTCACATCTAATTTCCATTCCATGTGCCAAAACACAACAACAAGCATAAAAGAAAGAACCGAACGACAACAGCAACAGCAGCTAACAACTTTGAGCCCATTTTTGGTTGTTTTCTTTGCGCCGTGCATTGAACTTTCAACTTGGCAAAGTCGTCAAGCCCAAGTCCAAATCTAATATCATGTCCAAGTCTTATTCCGATTTCTCCCCGCCTTGAATCAATTTATTAGGCATTGCCACAAATGGTGGCCTCTCTGGTCCGGCTCGTCTTGTCTCGGCTCAGCTCAGCTCTGTCCAGCTCTTTCAGCTTGGACATCTTTTTGGCTGTCCATTTCAATCCATTCTGATTACCATTCACGGCATGTGTTTTGCAGTTTTGACATTTGACACCTTTGAACTTTAGATGCCGGCTGCCCTTCTCATTTCTCGAATTGGCCGAGGGGGGGGGGGGGCGAGGTCTAAGGAGCGGCAGCTGCGGCACATTTTTATGCAAATTTCTTTAAAGAAATTTCATTCGCAGTTTTCTTCAAATTCTGTTGGGCCTGTTGTTATGCGGATTTCGCTACTGTCACCTGCGACTTTAATGATATGTGGCCCCTTTTTCAGGCAAAGCTGAAATTCAGATTTTCTAAATGATTTCTTCAACATAATAAATATGCACATACTTTACATGTTTCTTGTTTCAGTTGTTGGTTTATTTTTTATTTCATATTTCAGAAATTATTTTTCATATATTTACATTTTCAGCTCCTAATAAAATTCTGTGTAATATTGCAAATGCAGAAACAAGAGTCTTTTTAAGCTATTTGAAGATTTATGGATAAATAAATTATGCAAACGCATAAAACAGAATCTGTATATGTTTATTACTATACTTTACTTAACTTATCTAGGAGATATAATTGATTTGTATTGATTGCGGGCCAATATCCAAAATGTCAAGATCTTGAAGTATCTGCGATCGAGGCACTCAAATTTACAGAAAGAGCGATGAATATAGCTAGATCGATTCGGCTCCTACATACATTAGCACAAAACCATACAATATCATTTTTGACCATATATCTCTGCTTAACCTCACTATATTTTTAACGGATCGTTACTCTGAAAGACAGATGAAGATAGGTATAATATATAAATTTCATAGAAGATAATATTATAAAACATCCTGGAGAAGCATAAAATATTTCAAACTATCAGAAGATCTCCAGAAGATCTGCTGGTCAACTGTTGATATATATATATATACATATATACCTCTTAGGCAATGTTTTCCTCCTCTGCTAAACATTGTTGTCTTGCCGAAGGCTTACTTAATTTTTGCTGCCTTTGTTAACTTCTTGATGAATACAGAGAAAAAAACGTCAAGTCTTAATCAAAGTTCATGTTGCTTACATTCACTACTCCAAAAACACTTTCCGACACGTGAAATATTCCAAGAATAGGCTTATATATATATATATTTATATGTATATATATATATATAATTGAGCAATATATATAAATATATGTATATATATATATATAGATATATATATATATATATCTTAAAGCGGTATATTAGATCGAGAGTACACTGATGGATATTGGGGTCTGGACTTTGCGAGGCTTGAAGACGGTCGCTCTGGATGAGGATGAAGTGGAGGTCAATGCAACGGGCGAATCGCTACACGCTTTCGTCTGGCCCACTGTGTCGGCAGACTTCTATTTTCACATAAGCGAATTCATTGCCAATTTTATTTTCATTGTAATAACCGTGCTCATATTGAGGAAGTGCCTGATCCTGAGGATGAAGCGGACCGCGGAGCATGTCTTCTACTGCACGCTGGCGCAGATGCTGTCTGTTGCCGAGGCTTTGATGCTGCGCAACCTGCTGCTGCACACGTTCTTTGGCATGATCGGCTTTGTGGTCGGCTTCTTTGGTGTTGGCCTCCAGATCCTGCTCAAGCATAGGCGAGCTCGCGGCACAAGGCGCCACTTTCGCAGCAGCCACAGCATATTCGGCTTGGCTGGCTGCCTGCTGATGCCCGGCAGTTTCTTCACGGGAATGTGTCTGCTGATGTATCCGATGCGGCAACATTTATGCATCTCTTTACTATTCGCGCATCGGGTCTGCGGCCTCTTCTGCTTCATCATCCTGATGGCCTCGTTCATGTTCAGCTACAACACCGGCTTCATGCACCGCAACTGGGAGCAGCGTCGCATTTCGCTCTTCAAGTGCTGCACGCTAATCGCAACGATCACGGCCAGCTGCTACGAGTTCAGGTGCTTCGTAAGGGATGCCACCACTCTGATACCCAAGGTAGTATTCGAGTCAATATCCATATACGTGCGGGAGGACAACACGAATTGAGCTGAGAGTCTGTTGAGCAAAAACAGACTAGCTACAATTTCTCTGGAGCAGAAAGCATCGAGCTATGATTAAAAAAAATCAGAGAGCTTGGGCTGTAGATGTACCCAAATTTTGGGGCTATAAAAATCATTTGAGACCTCTCGGTTGCTTCTTTTCTATTCATCTATGCATCTACGAGCTGTTGACTGATTCGCATGGCATACTTTCCCAGCGACCTTTGATTATTGTGGTTGGTGTCTGCATATCCATCAACTTGCTCCGATGGCCACGCCCATAACACGCCTATTCATCTTGCACATTTCGCACGTGTTTTATGCCCTTTAGGCATAAACTGAAATGAGAGGGTTTCATAGCATGTCTATATATTTCATATTTAAAGCTGTTTGCCCCGATTGACCGTAAGAGCTGAATTTTGATTTGTGATATTTCACCCGCAGCTGTGGAAAATGAGTGTAAAACGATTGTATAAGACTTTCGATCAGCTTTTACAATAAAAGCAACAGCGGAATATGCATAAATTTTTATTCAATTTTTCGCAAACAAATCTTAGTATAGTCTTATCTGTTTTTAGGATTAAAATTCTTTTATTTACAGCTGATATGCTGTGACTGTAGCTTAGCAACGTTTAATATTTAGCCAAAAGAAGAAAAGTAGGTATTGTTCAGTCGATTTTCATTTATGACACCTGAAAATAGAAATAAAATAGTTGCCCACGCACTTCTGTTGTGCTGCTGAATGTAATGTGTATATTATATACATATATGTATATGCAACAGGGAATCTGTTGGCCCAGCACAGCCGACCAGAGCTGCGCTAGGCATGGGTTCAACTGTGGCACGACAAGTTGAAAAGTCACGAGCAGCGTGTGAAAGACTGTGGAACGGCGGCAACGTCGTCTCGCCAGGGCTGATGCCACACTTGAGTATATGACCGAGCGGCTGCGCCGTGGTCCAAGCAGTTGCCATGCGTCGCTGGCTGATGCGGCACTGGCCACTGGCCACTGGTCGGCGGCTCTGGGTGCTTGGGGTTCACGGATCTTTGATTGTATTGTCATTAGCGTGACGAGATTGGGTGCGAGTCTGGGTGCTTTTCGGCAGAGAATCGTCGTCGGTTTGCTTCTTTTTCTTTTACATTTTATTTATACATATTTTGTTTTGAGGTCTTGGGTTCTGTTGTGGTCAATTGAGTTGGCTTTTGTTCCTGTTGCGGTCACTGAACTTTGATCAGCGTTTGGCCATCTTTTCACCAATTTCGGCACTTGAATTCGATATGAATTCGAAATGGATGCCGTTGCTGAAGCTGGTGCCGTTGCCCATTCCATGGGCGTAATTATGTCAATCTCTAGAGCTATCTGTGGTCTGTCTTTTTGATTATACTTTTGAGTGTGCGTGCGTGTGTGTGTGTGTGATGGCACCGGCTCTGTGTAAGCGGATGTCTAGAATGATTCTTTAGTCGGTTGGCAGAGTTTCGTGGTTTCGTTTCATCTGTTTTGTTTTCTAATTTTTTTGGATTTTATTTCATTTTTTTCTTCTGTTTTGTGTTTGTTTGTTTCCCACTGCCCTCTGCTCGAGCCGACAGAGTTCTCGGGAGCTTTTTGCATAAAAACCTAGCGGCGTCCACTGATTCTGTACAGTTCTTTGGAACTTTGCTTACAATTAAGTAGGACAATACGCAGCGCAGCGCCACGCACAGATTCTCCAGACAGGATCCCAGATAGTAAGCCATGTCCAAGCTAAGCGCCCTACTCGTGCTCAGCTGCCTGCTGGCCCTGACCTTGGCTCTGCCGGGTAAGTAGCATTGGGCACCAGCTGCAGCTCTACAGCCCTACAGCCCTTCAGCCCAGAATCCCTCCTAATTGAACCATTGCAATTGCAGAGCCACGCCTACAACAGAGACAGCTGCGTCAGCAGCTGCAGCAGAAGCATCCGTATCTGTTCTTTACGGTGCCACGCGGACGCGCCAATGCTGGTGCCGTGGTGCAGGGCTTTGAGGTTGTGGAGGAGCCCGAAGATCTGGACAATGATGACGATGATGACGCTGAGTCGGACATCCCGGTGAGGCGCCTGCAGCACAATGCTGACGATGACCTCAATGATGATGATGACGATGACGACCTGGCCGACGATGATGATGACGATGATATTGATGCGCTGCCGCCAAGGCGTGGTGTCAGCTTCGCGCGCAATGGCCACCTTGTGCTGCTCAACGGCGGCGACAATGTTGACAACGATGTCGACGACGAGCAGGACGATGACGAGGACACACACTTGCCCATGGTGCTGGCCAAGTCGGGCCTGGGCCGCAAGCCGTCCGCCGTCAGCGGCCAGCAGCTGCTGAAGAACGCCAAGCCCACGCAGATGATGGTCGCCAGAGATCAGGCTGGCGCCATCATGGTGCCCGACGGCATCATTGAGATCGAGGGCCAGAGCGTCGTCGACGAGAAGACGGGCAAGGCAGCGCTGCTGGTGCCGCGCGCCGCCCTCGATGCCATACCCGACGGCGCCGTCGTCGCCCTGATGGAGCGCTCAGCCGGCGAGTCAGATGTCGGGGAAGAGCGCGCCAATCGTGTCATCGTGCGTCGCCGCAAGACCGGCGGACGCCGCAATGTCCAGCGTCGTCGTCGTGGCGGCCGTCCAGTGCGTCGTCGCAGCGGTGGGCGTCGGCGTGGCGCCGGCGGCAATCGTCGCCGCAATGTCCGTGTCATCCGCCCCGGCGGCAATCGCCGACGCGCCGGCGTCCAACGTCGCCGTGGTGGCCAGATTATGCTGCAGGGCTAGGCTGGACCAGACCACAAATGACTTTCTAGTATTATAGTTAAGAGCCAAACAGGACCATAAAAGTGCGACAATTGAAAACGATTCGATCAAATAAAAATGTGATATGAAAATAATGAGACTGGTTTACTTTGAAATGTTGCTTCAACTTTGAGTACTTAAAAAATGAATTCTCTTTTATGAGCCTTTCCTGCAGTGGACCATTAAAGTGCGGCGGTTGGTTCTGATACAACGGTTTATTTAAATATTTTTTACGATTTAAGTTATAGCATAATTAATTTTGTTATTTTTCCAAATTTAAACATAGTTTTACGCTCTGTTTTATCTTTCATATAGGCGCATTCATTAGCTGTTTTTTTACACATTCTAAGAAATTCCACTGAGTCGTCGCCAAATCTTTTTTTAGTTTGCCTCTGCTCCTTTCCTTCTTTCTGTGTCTGAGCAGGTTTCGACTTGTTATTCATAAGACTAGCGATTTTTTAGTTAGCGCAGAACATTTCAGGTTGATTTGACCCAAATTTTTGCCCGTCTGGCGGCCACGTTGCGTATGCGCAATATGCTACAAATACATGAACTTTTGCTCGGCTTTTGACTATAATCAATAATTATTCCTAAAGAGCTCTCAGCACGAGTCTCGCTTGTATTGAACACGGTGAAAAGATTAGGCATTTAACAAAATAAATTTAAATAAATATTTTTTAAAGGTTCAGTTAGTTTCCAATAAGTATTGGTTATAATAATTATAATTTCTTTAAATTATATTCAGTTAATTTGTTTTTGTTTTCATATTTAATAAGCACCTGCCCAGCAGACTAGCTCATTCAGCACATTCTTTTTTAAAGGAAGGCAAATGTATTAATATAACAAATTTTTACAATGTATAATTGTATATATATTAAACTAGCAGATTAGCGAGAATATAATCTTTTTGTTCACATTTTTGGGTAGCAGAAAAACATATTATAATCGTAATCATTTATACTATATCTTGTATTAAGAGTCTGATTCCCGAGCAGTTTATTGCTGAAATGTGTTCTATGTGAACTATAGATTTCAGATTTTTGCGATCGAGTCAAAGACATTGTTTGTGAGGCTCAGGATAATATCGCATCCCATACACCTTATTTCAAATGTATTCCTATATTCAATGCCTAATCCTCACTAGCTTACAGCACTTATTTTAAATATTTTTTACTTGAGCAAGCAACTTTTTTTTTTTACTTTTTACATTAAGTGTTATTTTTGAACCACGTTTCTGACGCATGCCTCATTTGACCTTTTTATGGTATGCATAGTAAGACCCTGACTATTATATCTTATGCCCACTAATTTTTCAGAGAGTTCCATTATTTTATGCCCAGCACTTTTTACTTTATTCCTTCATTTATTTCATACCCTTAACCTTATACCTAATTGAATAAATATGACCTCTTAACACCTCACACCATCAAGATTATGTTTCATAGTGATCCGCTGAACTTTTTCATAGGCCAAAAAGCGTAGAGGCATGGAAGTTTTCTTTATAGACTGACGGAAAATTAATCTTCCAAGCAAAGGTTCTCTAACTAATTACTGGCCACCTTCGTAAATTTGTAAATAGAGCCTGGTAAGGGGTCTTCAGGTTGCATGATCTATTACCAGTCTATCTAACTAGAAGAAAAGGCTTTGTGGAAGAAAACAACGAAGGTTTCACATTAGTCAACCCATCGATCTATGCCCATCGATTTCTAAATAAAGTTTAGTTTAGTTTTATCATTTTTATTACACTATGTACGCCTGCCATGTTAAAGATGCTAGGAAAAGGTATTAAGAAATTAACTGAAAACTGAAAAAAAAGGACATATTCATAGTCATCCTATTGATAAGATAAGAGTGTAGCTGTCTGCAAAATCAGTTGAGCAGCTGGCTAGCTGGGCTGGGAATTCAATTGGTGATTGCAAAAGGTGGCAAAGGTGGCAAAACACAACAAACGGCGGAAACTGCAACGAATGGCAGACATTGGAAGACCTAGTACAATAGAAAATTAGAAAACTATTTAAATTCTCACCTGGGGCCACAATATGGATTTACACGGTTCGTTTCGAGCACTGTTTTGTCGGCTGGCCGCTTGGCACAGTTAAGAGTTCAAATTTTCTGATGCTGCGATAATCAATCATAAGAGCGGCTAGTGCGAGAGGGCGCTATAGTTGTTGGCCAATATTCTGTGGCTTGGTGTTCTGTTCTGTAAATTAGCATTAGCATAATACTTAAGACCAAAAACGGCAACTGTGGATACATTGGATACGTTGGCCTCTTCACTTTGACCTGCCCGCGGCGCTGGCGAGATTAATCACACCGTGTAGCAGGGGAATTGCCGAAATGGGCGGCGGTGCTGGGCGCGAGGAGAGGTCAGGGGGTGCGACTGTAATCCATCAACCATCCTGACCAGAACTTGGCTGATTGTTGTTCATGTTGATGTGATGGGTATATAATCGGCGTGCTCCCAGCTGCTGTCAGTCAGTGGCGAGTGCAAGCTCAGAGCCAACAAGTGCCCAGCCCCAGTCGATACTCATATACCGTCCAGTCATCCTCTCAAGGAGCACAACTTCTTCAGTTCCTTTAGCCCACAATGCACTGCCTGCCACAATTGATACTGGCGCTGGCGCTATGCGCGCTGCTGTCGCCGCCAGAGGCATTCGGTAAGTTCCATCTAGCATCTGCCATGTCTTCCACATGATCTGTAATGCTTTGACCAAACGCCTTATTCACAGCCCAGCGCTATGGCTCCAACTATCGCTTGGGTCTGCGTTCCGTGGGCCGTGGCGAGCATGTCTTGCCCGAGGGCCGGTTCACCTCGTCGATTGTGAACAAGTTTAGCACACTGAAGGGCACCACCACCACAACAACCGCGGAGCCGTCCACCACCCTTACACCCACCCCAACAACAACTACGCCCACCACAACAGGCACCACAGATACCACTTCGCCAACCAGCGCCACGTCGGCAACCTCACCATCGGCAACGACGACAACGGCTCGTGCCTTTGGCGATGAGGCCGATCCGCAGGTCGAAGATGAGGAGGAGCCGGCCTTCAATGCAAATGCACGCGCCTACAATGACGACGTCGATGACGACGAGGAGGACGAAAGCAGCGCCGCAGCCGACGACGACGACGACAATGACGATACCGATGATGAGGATGAGGACGGCGATTACTTTGTGCTGGCCGCCGGCGCTGGAGCTGGTGCCGGTGTCGCTGCTGCTGGCAAGCCAGCGCCGGCAGCCATCAGCGGCGGAATGCCCGGCTATGTGCGTCGCCCATCGGAGCAGCAGTGGCGCCAGTTCCAGCTGGAGCAGCGCAATCGCCGGCGCATGAATCGCCTGCAGCGCGAGCACAACCAGCGCATCCGTGAGCTGGTGCGTCGCCAGCGCATCTCGCAGCGCCGCAACAGTCAGCGCCTCCAACGCATCCAGCAGCAGAATCGCCGACGCGCCGCCAAGCGCAATCGCCGCAACAGGAACCGCTCCAAGTCGCAGCGCCAGCGCCGTCGCCGCAACAATGTGGAGCGTCGCCGCCGCCAGAAGGCCCAGCGCCAGCGTCGCCGCCAGCGCCTCAGCCAGCGCCGTCGTCTGCGCCAGCTGCTCCGTCGTCGCCGTGGTCGCGGCCGCAGCGTGAGACGCGTCGTGGTTGCCTAAACCGTACCGGCTGCAGGATATGGCACACATCTGATCGAATCCATGTAACGAGCAAACGCAATGGCCGCCAAAAAGGCCCCAAAATAAATTGAATTTTTCAACAAAGATCCCAAATTCTTCCAATGATTAACGAGCCCTGCCCACATACTTAGTTGGCAAGAGCCGCTAAAACCAACGCAAGATCAGTCCGCACATGATCTCAATACGAATATACTAATGCGCAGCTTTAGCTCCTTTTTCCAGACACGATCACGTGTGCTAGATGTGACAGTTAAGTGCTTTAAAATGACGATATTGCAGGGGCTTATCCAAATACGAGTACCCAACAAATCGCAGTGCTAACTCATTTTTCTAGTGATGTGATCTATATGATCTTCATGGCCTTGCATTTTAGAAGATCTTCATTCATAAGATTCCTCATCGAGTGATCTATATGAGTTTTATTCTTATCCGGCAATTTGAAATTATCTCTTGAATTGCATTTTAGTAGATCTTCACTAAAACGCGATCAGTTCCGTTTTTATAGATCGCAACCTTAGCAAACGATTGATGGCAGTTCCTTTCTACACAACTTGTAGATTAATGATCGCATTTGAATTTAACTCAAACCAAATTTATATTTGTGTTTGGGCTAAGTTTTTGCTTCCTTATCAATTTGACAATTCTAAAACATTTCGCTTGTGATCTAGTTCCATCTTAAGTATCTGTAACTAATCTGAACTCTTCAACGGAATTTAAATTACCTTCCACTTAGTTACTTAAATACAATGGAAGTTCTTTTCTGAATAGTTTGTGATCTGATCTGAGCAAAATCAAGTGATATTTGTTTGGCAAACCATTTGCGACTTGCATTCTGCAATTGAACTAAATTCGGATCGTAGGTCTGATCGGTGCGGTTCATTGACTCTGGTTACACTTTCGCCCTTAGGCGATGTTTCTGTTTGGATTCCAGAGTTTCTGTTGGCCTGGAACAAAGGCAACGGCCATGTATGAATATGCTAATGCGCATCGATTGATTCGCAGATACAGATACAGCTACAGCTATGCAAATCGCGTGTAGCGCGGATCGTGGCGAACAAGACCGAGAACGGGCTGAGGTGAGGTGTGCTGAAGCTGGGGTTATCAGGTTGTTGCGCCGGGTCAACATCAGCGTTATTTATGGGATTATGCAAAATCGCTTACAACTAGCGATCAAGCAGACTGCGCCAGTTAACTTAGAGCCTATTTCGTTTGCTCTGCTCCGGTCCGATCCGATCCGATATGCTTCTGTCGCTCTCTTTGGCATTGTAACTCTCTTGGGCATTTTAGGCCTACTAATTAGCCAAATGTTACAGCCCAGGTTGTAACTGTAGGCATATAAATATGCCAGCGGTGGCCGTTGTAAGTCAGTCAGGCAGCGATACGCATCCAATAGAGATTCGCAGCAATTAGCCAAAAGAAAGAAAGGAAATAACAAGTAGCCAAAGGACATGCACATGCTCAGGGGTTTACTCATCGTGGCCTGCCTGGCAGCCATTGCGCTGCAGGCTAGCGGTAAGTAGCGCCAGTCGCTGTCCCACCTGTACAGGTGTCAACTCAAGTTCCATCCAATTGCAGCCAAGCAGCAGCAGGCCAGACGTGGACATCAGCAGTATCAGCTGTTTGGACGCCAGCTGAAGGATTACGATCTGCCGGCCGAGGGACGCGTCAATCCGACCAAGCTGGCAGCCGTGCTCAATGCCGCGCTTGGCAACTCGAACGGCTCCTCGCCCACGCCCACAACCACAACCATAACGACCACCCCGACGACATCGACCGGCACCTCCACCACCACTACGACACCGTCGGCAACTGCGACATCACCGACATCAACAGCGACCAGCACTGGATCAGCGGCAAGGCAGGCCTTGAACGACGACGACGACGACGATGACGCCGAGGAGGAGGGACAGATCTACCAGCTGGCCAATCAATTCGATCTGGAGGACGATGATGAGGTCAATGACATCAACGATGTCGCCGCCTTCGAGGGTCATGTCATCCGCAGTGGTCAGCGCAGTCGGGATGATGCCCTGGCGCGCCAGCGCCGTCAGTTCAGACGGAAGCAGCAAGTGCAGCGTCGCCGCCAGCAACAGGCCAAGCAGCGCCGTCGCCAGAAGCGTCGCCAACAGCAGCAGCGTCGTCGCCAACGCCAGCAGCAGCAGCGCCGTCGCCGCAACCGTCGCCGCAACATGCGCCTGATCAAGCGTTTCCGCCAGGGCGGCAACCGGAACCGTAACAGGCGTGTCATCCGCGTCCGCGCATAGGACACAACAGCATATGCAACCTGGCAATCTATTGTGAACCCTTCTCTCGAATACAATATATACTGATCAACCTATTTGCATAGTTTTATTTACGACCCGATCCTGAAGACCATAGAAGGCCGACGAGGTACCCAACCGAGGAAGTTGTTCTCCACCTCATCTCAAGCCTCCAAAAATCAGAACTTATATACATATATTCATTTATATAATTGAAGCTCGTTGAGCGTGCTCAACATATCTGTCAAAGGGAACCGATTCTTCCTATATATTGGTATTTGGTCAGCTTAGAAATGCAAATTGGGATCGAAATATCTTGAAAGACAAACCCGATACGACATATTTACTGACTGCCCCTGAGAGTCGGACTTATGTAAAGTTTCTAGAAGATAAAACTGAAATAGGCCGACTCGTCTGTTAAAATTGATCCACAATATATCTTTTTATTTGTACTTGATGGGATCGTAGATTTCTTCATGATAAAACTAAGTATGATGCGGGTTTGAGAAATCTTTTAATATTGCTCATACTATGATAAAGCCAATTGATATATGTACATCTAAGAAAACTCTTGTCGGAATGGTAGAATAGAAGATTTGACCAGAAGAGTTAAAAGGAAGATTTGACTAGAATAGTAGACTAGGAAATGTAACTAGAAATCCAGGAGCTCCTTAAATCCTGATCATTTGTTAAGCTGTTCACAGTTCGCTGCAAATCTGCATAAAGTAGACTTTGCTAGATTCTGCGCTTCTTCTTTTAACTTTCGTTTGTTTTTCGATTTAAATCGATTTATTGACTATATTTCGTAAAGTCCGGCTCTGCTTCTTTAATTTTTAGTGATCACGTTTTATTACTCGTGAGGTAATACCTAAAAAAACCAAATACTCAGTGTTGTAAATCACGAAAGGAGAGCTTTTTCCAATACGTTCTATGCAAGTCTACAGTAAACTAGTCTAGTCTTAGTTGCAGCGAAGTAGAGTGGAGAGTAATTTGGGCATGTAAGTCTACAACTGTGAATACCCGAAATGTTTATTTACTCAAAGTGACCAATTCCGTGCCTTGGATGGAGTTGCAATTCCATATACTAAAAAATCATTCGGAAGAGAGTCGACAAGAATTCTGTAGAAAGATGCTCGAACATATACTAAATACCAAACAGTTTGGAGATGGAAACGAAAATTAATTGCAAATTTAATAGAAAATCAATTCGTAATATGAACATTTAGCTGTACAGTGTACCTCTGTATTTCTGATCTATTTATTGTCATCGGCCTGATGACAATTTCTTATTGGCTAAGAGTTGTCAGAATTGATGAGCTCTTGACACTCAGATCGCATACATATGTATATTAAACGAAAAGTGAAGATGTTTGATGTTAGACGTTAGCCATGTATTGTGTGGTCCGCTTGTGATATATTGTTGATTTTACGGGCGAGATCCGATTTGGATCGCAGCTGTTTTCATTGCGAACTTTGTCGCTGGGTCAATCTGGTTCATTGGAAGCGAATGGAGCGAGCGGGCAATAGAAATGTTGCCAAAAATTTATGCGAAAATTTGCAAATTTGCTAAAATGATAATGAGAATTATTAGCACCGACTAGCTGGACTAGTTGTTGTTGCCAACTGGAGCTTGGCCTCGGGTATATAACCCTGCCGGGCCGTTGGCATTGGCACAGTCAAGCAGCAATATTGCCCCAGGCAAGCAGCAAGCCGGAGCTCGCCAGGATCTAAAGAGACACACACACGCACACACACACATATATATATATAAAGGAATTACCAGAAGAATATATCATCATGAGATTTCTGGGTTGTGCACTGCTGTTGCTTACAGCAGCGGCTTTGGCCAGCGCAGCAGGTAAGTTCAGCTGAGAGCGGCGAGCGTTTGATATCAGTTGTTATATCATAATATCAATCCGCAGTTGGACGCAGCGAGGATGATGAGGCATCGCCGCAGAGGTACCGCCTGTTCAAGCGCAGCGCCGCTGCCGAGGGCAGAACCCTGTCGCAGCTGCTGTCGCTGAAGGGCGGCAACTGTCCGCCAGCGACAACTACAACCACAATAACGCCCACACCCACGACCATCACAGGCACCTCGACCACGACAACAACTCCATCGGCCACCTCATCATCTCCGCCATCATCGCCGGCGACATCGGCTCGTGGCTACAACGATGACGACGAGGAACCCGCTGATGAGCAGGACGTGGACGTCGACGATGATGACTATGATCTGGATCGCCTGCACGCCGACGATGATGAGTTGACCGCCTTTGAACTCAACAGCCTGACGCGCCGTGGCAGCAGCCGCCCCGTGTCGGCCAGCAACCAGTTGTCCGACAGCACTCGCCTGCAAGCCTACGAGCTGCGCCGTCAGGCGGAGCAGAACAAGCTACTGCGCCAGCGCATCCAGTTCCTGCGCCGCCAGACCGCCCAGAATCGCCGTCGAGCCCAGCGCGCCCGCAAGCAGCAGCGCCGCCGCAACAAGAACAATCGCCGCCGCTTGAGCCGCAGGAATCGCCGCAATCGCCGTCGCGCCAACACTCGCAATCGCATTGCCAGACGCCGCCAGAGAAGGAACCGTCGCCGCAATTAGATCAGCTACCCCAGCCAGCTTTCATAGCATGCATTGACAATCGAATCTTCTGAAATAAATCGAATACAAAAGCATATTGTGATAACAATTTAACCAGCCACTCTCTGGCACAAAGAGTGAGAAAGAGAGGGAGGGAGAGGGAGAGAGAGAGAGATTGAAAGCGTAGTTAACTGGAAGTTAAATTCCATCCCTTCTTCTTATTAGCTTATCAACAACATTTTTATGAAGTACAAATTTATATATATATATGTATATATACAAGTTTGACCACTTGCTAAAGAGCTTGTTAACTTTTTATCTACGCTGCAAATTTTTAGCAGTCGGATGAAGTGCTTGTCACAGCTTTCACAGGCAACCCAATTAGGGCAGATTATGGACAATAGGTAAAAGGTTTGACAACTTAACTTACTATTTGCTGCCTTAGATATGTGTATTGCCTGAAGAGACCCCACTCTAAACAACCAGTAGGGTTTTACTTAATTTGGCAGATTATAACGAGAATCTGTAGTATTGCATTTATTTTGCGTTACTTGTCAAAGTTTTTATGTTGAAGATTTAAGTTATATATGTATGTATATGTTTTTCCATTGGGTTTTCGATGATTCGCATGTTAATATCTTCGTGTTCTTTTCGTTATCTAAATCTATTTGACTTTAGACTTTCTTATTTTTTTCTCCACTTCTAAACATGTTTCTATCTTTATCTTTAAGTCCACTCGGCTTCTGGAATTCTTAGATCTTTTGTTAATTCGAATTTGAAGAAGATTTGGGTCTTGCATGTGGAGCAAGCAACTTATATGGAAGGGACTGCAATAGCTGGAATGGTTCATATGCTATATATGGATCATAAAAGCGGCCTACCAGGTTGGAACTGAGGCTGCCCTGCGGCTAACTGGTGCACCTTCAACCCATTTGCCTCTCATTAGAAACTCGGTTTTCGGTGTGCTAGCAACTGAATTGGTTTTCACTTTTTCTGAACAACACGAGGTGTCCAATGGCCAAAAGTCGTACTTAGACCTGGACTGGGATTCAGACTGAGCCATGATGATGACAGCGACAATTGAACTGGCTGGCATGATGGGCAGGGCCAAGGGCGCGCGGCAACTTTGACGAGGGAGGGCTCACTGCCAAGTGCGCGAAACGCGCATAGAAAGCAGCCAAAGCGGCCAGCGCAACGGCTCAATGCTTGAACGCTTGACTGGCTGGGACCGGGTGCCGAGATGATAAGCAGAACGAGACTCGACAGCGATGACGGTGAAGAACTATTCGCCGGGGCCTTGATGGCATGCTCAAATAGCTGCAAGCGTTATTTTTGTCTTCTCTTTTATTTTTCTCGAAAAATTGAATTCAATTCAATTGTGAATTGCGTACATTTTCTGGATAGGCAGAGTTAAATTCCCTAGGCCATTTACAGTTAGCACCCGAGCAATGGGCAATGGAATTTGGGATTTGCGATCTGGCATTTGCATAAGTATTGATGGCATCGCACTCGCAAAGGCGGGTATAAAAGGCTTTCAATTTAGGCGATAATGTATCAAACATTGATTACCAATCAGTGCGAGCACACACGACTGGGACTCGACCTCGAACTCGGACGCAACTGCCAGCAAGTGAAATCGTCTGCTCGAAAAGTTCTCATACGCTATTCCGCTGAGTAGTTTCTACAGCTCCAACGATGAAGCATCCAGTCGCATCCTTACTACTCCTCTCCAGCCTGATGTGCCTCATGGCGCTGGCCGAGAGGCCGTCGCACATGCTGAAGGCTCGGCGCGGCTCCTATTTTAATGAGCCCGCCCTGGCACGCTCCAACGATGCCAACGCGGCTGTGGCTCTCGATGCGAATGACGACAAGGATAAGCTGAGCGAAGCAGCCGCTGTCGTTGGCGGCGCCAGCAGCAGCAGCAGCAGCGGCGGCAGCATCAGCGCCACGGGCAACAAAGATGCTTCCAGCGGACGGCTGTTCCTCAAGAAGTTCCTTATGTTCAAAAATATGTTCAGCAGCAATAATCAGCCAGTGATACCCATTATCATAACTGGAGCTGGCAGCGGCACCGCTACCTCCCCGACCACCACAGTGACATCGACGGGCTCGATTCCAACGGCCACGGGCACAGTCACCACCTCGCCGACGTCACCCACATCACCGACATCGCCCACGACGGCCACAGGTCGCGAGTATTATGGCCAGCAGGAGGACGAACAGCTGGAGGGGGATGAAGCCGCTGAGGAGGAGCCCAAGCCAGCGGGTGCCGTTGCCATGGCCGCCAATGCTGAACTGATCGACGAGCAGGCCCTCCAGGCGGCACTTGCTGCCGGCGCACAGGAGTACGAGGTGTTTACCGAGGGGGATCAGGCTGACACCGGAGCCACCGAGAGCAAGGCCAGCCAGAACAATCGCATCAATCTGCGCCGCAAGGGTGCTCGACGCGGCCAGGGCCAGATGATCAGCGTGCGCATTCCGCCCCGCTACCGTCGCTACTTCAAGAACGGGCAGAAGGTCATGTTGAATACCAAGAGCCGACCCAACAAACGTCGCGTCGTCCGAAGGCGTGTGCAGAACAAGAACAAGCGCTTCAACAACCGTCGTCGCGGCGGCAAGAACAAGAACAAGAAGGGCAAGGGCAAGAACAAGAACAAGCGCCCACGCCTGCCCGTGGTCTAAGCGCGGCACAAATCGCGGACCGAGCGAGATCCCGGGGATCGACGATTCCCAATGAGCAAGACAACACATATCATTTTTTTTTTCTAATTTATTATAGCTAATCTTAAATTGAAGACGCACTTCTTTTGGTCAAACAGAATAAATGAAATCTTTCGAAGAGTACTCGACCCACTTTTACTTCTTTCCAATTGTTGAGGCCTCTTCAACGATCGTGTTGGGGCATTCAACTGCCTCAGGCAGCGAGCTATTTAAGCCGCATGCTGCTGCCGTCGGCTAAGAGAGTCCAAGATGAACCGTGCCCCGTACTGGATGCTGATAATCGTGCTGATCGCACTCGCTGCCAGGCTCAGCGCCGCGGGCTGTGCCGGCGCCACACAGAAGCTGAGACTGCGTCTGCGCACCACCCCGAACGAAGTGGCCGGCGAAGAGACCGAACAGCAGCTGGATCTGAGCCAGCTGACCGAGTCGCAGTTGCAGCAGCTCATGCAGCAGCTCAACCTGGCCGATGAGTACGAAGAGGATCATCGCGGCAGCGGCCGGCCCTGGAACAAGGTGCAGCGAATCATACGGCGCCAGCTAGTGCGCATACCCAAGCGCTACCTGAAGAAGCTGCTCCGGCAGTTCGGATTGGCGCGCGCCGGCAACTATCGCAGCGGTTCGCTTCAGTGGGAGCCTGAAGTGGAGACACAGCCTGAGCTCTATTATCTGATACCGCTGGAATAGGAGAAATTATGATTTATGATAACAGTATTAAAAGATATAACCTGAATTTATTGTTCCGTTCATCAATGTGCATAAGCAGGGGCATTGGTAGATAATCTTTTCTCGCTCCGAATACAGTTCAAAACCCATCTAAGTTTTCCAACATCTTTGCCAGAACCCACAAATACGTGCAAAGGGGTAATAAAAAAGTTGTTTTTAGATCGGCGGTGAAATGTCGCTTAAAAACATTTTAAAACCACATAACTTCGTCGTTGATCTTCGCGAGATTATGTCGTTTTCAAAAATCGAAATTTGTTATGATTTACTTGGAATATCTCATGTAAATAAGGTCTGGATTTGAAATGTTATATATACTTCGTACGGAAGCCTTCTATCGATTGGCAATCAATGAAACCAACAATCGAGGGAATATATCAAAAATATTGCCAAAAATGGGATCGGTTATGGTGTTTTTATAAATACAATATACAATATACAATATACAATATACAATTTTGGACACGTAGGGATCAGCACTATCGATCGGCATTCAAAAAATTAACATCCTTATTTTGCCCAAAAGGTTGACTTTACAAACGAATCGGTTTTTGGTCAACCACTTTTTTTAACCCATCGATTTTTAAAATGTTTGAATGCAGATTGATAGTAGGGATCCCTACGAATTCAGAAAGGTATAACATTTCAAAATCTGACAGTATTTACCCGAGATATTCAATAAAAATCATCAAAAAAGTTTTGATTTTCGAACCGACCCCGAATTTGAGAAAAAACGTGATGTAACCCCTTGCCATTTTGATGATTTTGGTGAAAATTTAGATTTTTATTATTTTGATGCCAATCGATAGTACTGATCCTTACGAGTTCAAAATGGTATAAAATTCCCAAATCGGACATTATTTTGCCGAGATATTCCAAAAAATCATCAAACAAGGTTGACTTTACAAACGAATCGGTTTTTGGTCAACCACTTTTTTTAACCCATCGATTTTCAAAATGTTTGAATGCAGATTGATAGTAGGGATCCCTACGAATTCAGAAAGGTATAACATTTCAAAATCTGACAGTATTTACCCGAGATATTCAATAAAAATCATCAAAAAAGTTTTGATTTTCGAACCGACCCCGAATTTGAGAAAAAACGTGATGTAACCCCTTGCCATTTTGATGATTTTGGTGAAAATTTAGATTTTTATTATTTTGATGCCAATCGATAGTACTGATCCTTACGAGTTCAAAATGGTATAAAATTCCCAAATCGGACATTATTTGGCCGAGATATTCCAAAAAATCATCAAACAAGGTTGACTTTACAAACGAATCGGTTTTTGGTCAACCACTTTTTTTAACCCATCGATTTTTAAAATGTTTGAATGCAGATTGATAGTAGGGATCCCTACGAATTCAGAAAGGTATAACATTTCAAAATCTGACAGTATTTACCCGAGATATTCAATAAAAATCATCAAAAAAGTTTTGATTTTCGAACCGACCCCGAATTTGAGAAAATACGTGATGTAACCCCTTGCCATTTTGATGATTTTGGTGAAAATTTAGATTTTTATTATTTTGATGCCAATCGATAATACTGATCCTTACAAGTCCAAAATGGTATAAAATTCCCAAATCGGACATTATTTTGCCGAGATATTCCAAAAAATCATCAAACAAGGTTGACTTTACAAACGAATCGGTTTTTGGTCAACCACTTTTTTTAACCCATCGATTTTTAAAATGTTTGAATGCAGATTGATAGTAGGGATCCCTACGAATTCAGAAAGGTATAACATTTCAAAATCTGACAGTATTTACCCGAGATATTCAATAAAAATCATCAAAAAAGTTTTGATTTTCGAACCGACCCCGAATTTGAGAAAAAACGTGATGTAACCCCTTGCCATTTTGATGATTTTGGTGAAAATTTAGATTTTTATTATTTTGATGCCAATCGATAGTACTGATCCTTACGAGTTCAAAATGGTATAAAATTCCCAAATCGGACATTATTTGGCCGAGATATTCCAAAAAATCATCAAACAAGGTTGACTTTACAAACGAATCGGTTTTTGGTCAACCACTTTTTTTAACCCATCGATTTTTAAAATGTTTGAATGCAGATTGATAGTAGGGATCCCTACGAATTCAAAAAGGTATAACATTTCAAAATCTGACAGTATTTAACCGAGATATTCAATAAACCCTTGCCATTTTGATGATTTTGGTGAAAATTTAGATTTTTATTATTTTGATGCCAATCGATAGTACTGATCCTTACGAGTCCAAAATGGTATAAAATTCCCAAATCGGACATTATTTGGCCGAGATATTCCAAAAAATCATCAAACAAGGTTGACTTTACAAACGAATCGGTTTTTGGTCAACCACTTTTTTTAACCCATCGATTTTCAAAATGTTTGAATGCAGATTGATAGTAGGGATCCCTACGAATTCAAAAAGGTATAACATTTCAAAATCTGACAGTATTTACCCGAGATATTCAATAAACCCTTGCCATTTTGATGATTTTGGTGAAAATTTAGATTTTTATTATTTTGATGCCAATCGATAATACTGATCCTTACGAGTTCAAAATGGTATAAAATTCCCAAATCGGACATTATTTGGCCGAGATATTCCAAAAAATCATCAAACAAGGTTGACTTTACAAACGAATCGGTTTTTGGTCAACCACTTTTTTTAACCCATCGATTTTCAAAATGTTTGAATGCAGATTGATAGTAGGGATCCCTACGAATTCAAAAAGGTATAACATTTCAAAATCTGACAGTATTTACCCGAGATATTCAATAAAAATCATCAAAAAGGTTTTGATTTTCGAACCGACCCTGAATTTGAGAAAAAACGTGATGTAACCCCTTACCATTTTGATGATTTTGGTGAAAATTTAGATTTTTATTATGTTGATGCCAATCGATAATACTGATCCTTACGAGTCCAAAATGGTATAAAATTCCCAAATCGGACATTATTTGGCCGAGATATTCCAAAAAATCATCAAACAAGGTTGACTTTACAAACGAATCGGTTTTTGGTCAACCACTTTTTTTAACCCATCGATTTTCAAAATGTTTGAATGCAGATTGATAGTAGGGATCCCTACGAATTCAAAAAGGTATAACATTTCAAAATCTGACAGTATTTACCCGAGATATTCCAAAAGAATCACCAAAAAAGTTTCGATTTTCGAACCGACCCCGATTTTAAGAAAATACGTGATGTAACCCCTTGCCATTTTGATGATTTTGGTGAAAATTTAGATTTTTATTATTTTGATGCCAATCGATAATACTGATCCTTACAAGTCCAAAATGGTATAAAATTCCCAAATCGGACATTATTTTGCCGAGATATTCCAAAAAATCATCAAACAAGGTTGACTTTACAAACGAATCGGTTTTTGGTCAACCACTTTTTTTAACCCATCGATTTTTTTAATGTTTGAATGCAGATTGATAGTAGGGATCCCTACGAATTCAGAAAGGTATAACATTTCAAAATCTGACAGTATTTACCCGAGATATTCAATAAAAATCATCAAAAAAGTTTTGATTTTCGAACCGACCCCGAATTTGAGAAAAAACGTGATGTAACCCCTTGCCATTTTGATGATTTTGGTGAAAATTTAGATTTTTATTATTTTGATGCCAATCGATAATACTGATCCTTACAAGTCCAAAATGGTATAAAATTCCCAAATCGGACATTATTTTGCCGAGATATTCCAAAAAATCATCAAACAAGGTTGACTTTACAAACGAATCGGTTTTTGGTCAACCACTTTTTTTAACCCATCGATTTTTTAAATGTTTGAATGCAGATTGATAGTAGGGATCCCTACGAATTCAGAAAGGTATAACATTTCAAAATCTGACAGTATTTACCCGAGATATTCAATAAAAATCATCAAAAAAGTTTTGATTTTCGAACCGACCCCGAATTTGAGAAAATACGTGATGTAACCCCTTGCCATTTTGATGATTTTGGTGAAAATTTAGATTTTTATTATTTTGATGCCAATCGATAGTACTGATCCTTACAAGTCCAAAATGGTATAAAATTCCCAAATCGGACATTATTTTGCCGAGATATTCCAAAAAATCATCAAACAAGGTTGACTTTACAAACGAATCGGTTTTTGGTCAACCACTTTTTTTAACCCATCGATTTTTTTAATGTTTGAATGCAGATTGATAGTAGGGATCCCTACGAATTCAGAAAGGTAT
>JAWNOR010000365.1:0-13850 GCA_035045885.1 Drosophila borealis | reverse complement strand
ACAATAGAGGTGCAAATACTGTAGCAAAAGCAATATTTGAATCATTTATTCTGAAGTACGGTCCAATAAAAACGTTCGTTACGGACATGAAAACAGAAAGTTCATAAGGATAGGTTAAAAATTTTTACTTCATAATCATTTTTGGTGGCCATGCATAATTATTCTTATTATTATTCTTATTATTGATTTTACTATTTTACTATTATTAAATTAAATAATATTTTTACATTTAACATTTTTACATGAAAAAAAAAAAATAATATATACATATATAAAAAAAAAGAGAAACGGCCTGATCAGCCAAAAAAAAACAAAAAAAAATATATATTCCTAATAACAAATTTTATTTTATATATTTTAATATATTTCAATAATTTAACAATACAATCAATTAAAAATAACTACACTATATTACGTTATTCCTCTAAAAGGGGAGGTGTAGTGTGTATATGCCTTAAAAGAACACCTTATATGCAAATATAAAGTATGCGGCACTTTGTTGCATACAACAACAATTATACATTAAACAAGCTCAGAGCCACTTTATATATTGGCTCTGACTAATATTACGCAGCGCGGTTCCCTAGCCTCACTAGCGCTCCGACTGAGAGCATTTCATGAGCAACATATATATGCTTACTAACACATGCATATGCAGGCTCCCTCTCTTTGTAGCTGTTATCCGATAACAGCATAAGTAGATATGTATATGTATCAATAGTCTAAGCGCATAACTTTAAAGACGAATAAATTCATTTTTAACATCAAAGCGAAATAGGACTGACGTGCTACTGTCTTAATATAAACTTTTCAAAGGAATACATTCTACATTTAACAGTATGTATTTATGTATTACTGAACATAAATCAATAAAATGTCAATTAGCGCTAAATTCTATGTAAGTATATGTTTATTAAACGTAAGCGAGGTAAACTATGTATTCATGTAAACAGAGAAAGTTATCAGTTGAGAGTGATTGACGTATTTTACTTGTGCTCCAAGATTTTGATGTAGTTTTGCGCTTGCATTCTGCTTGTTATTTCAAAATACCACGTAATTTACAAAATACCAAGTGGCGGGGACAACAACAATATTTGCAACAGCGTGTACATCGGCACCACAAAATACAAGCTTAAAACAAATATAACTCAACACAAATCGGACTTCAAATTAAGACATCAAAATAATATACAAAAAAGTAAGATGTTCTAGTCGGAAGCTCCCGACTAGAGGATACCCTGAACCCTCTTCTTCCCACACCAAATGCAGCGCTCGATTGCTTTAGTAGTAATAAAGAAAAATTAAAATAAAAAATTGTCCCTTGGCAGGGTTTGAACTTGCAACTAACCGCACCACTTGCCGCCGCCTCTACTCAAGAGCCACACCAACAATTGAGTTTTAATGAGAAAAATACCAACTAAAATAGCAGTACAGAAAACAATAAAATCGCAATTGCAATGCTGTTGATAGAATTCAAAGCAGAGGCGCATGAATGTGCGTGTGTACATGTATATAGAAATTCTTGAAATTTGCGCTAGCTGTTGCTAACACGTGCGCACATAACTTTTTTGTTCCTTAACCAATCTTCATGAAATTTTCGACAGTACATCTTATTGTAGAATATAATATAGAATATTTGTGTATTCTCAAAAAGTCAATTGCATATAAATTGTGGCTTAAATTGATGGGCAATACAAGTTGGATAATTAATTTGATTAAGAGCTTTGCGGTGGTAGACGGGAGGTGGCGATAGGTATAAAATGAAATATACTCAAGTTTGGTGACTCTAGCTCTTATTATTTACCAAAATTGCTGAAAAACAGGATTTCGATATCGATTTTTATCGATTAGTTGGAAACGGGGCAAGTTATCGAATATCGGAAACAAACTCTATCTGCGCATGGACTAGGAGGTCCTACAGCTAAGATTTCAAGTCTCTTTCTCTTATAGGTTCTGAGATCCTTGCGTTCATACATACGGACAGACGGACGGACGGACGGACAGACGGACTGACGGACAGACAGATGGACATTGCTAGATCGACTAGGCTGTTGATGCTAATCAAGAATATATACACTTTATGGGGTCGGAGATGCTTCCTTCTGCATGTTACATACATTTGCACAAATAAATTATACCCTGAAATCTACTCCAGCTATTCTTAACTTATTCTACGGTTATTCAGCATCTATGTGTATATGCATTAAGTAACACCCTGTATTTAAATACATAAGTATGCGACACTTTGTTGCATACAATTACAAACATAAAGCCAAAAGCGCAGAGCCGCTTGAGTTTATTGACTCAGGCTCATATTACGCAGCGCGGACCGCTAGTACTCTAGCTGGCCGTTTAGCTGACGGCGCATATCCCACGCTTGGCTTATATTCCAAGAGTATCATATATGTACTCACTATATAACGACAGCTAATAAAACAAACAACAATCCAAAAGGAGCCGTCGCCTGGCAACCACGCAATCCGGAAACAAAACAGTACTTGGTATGAATTTAAAATTTACACTCAACATACACCCACCAAGCGCAGCCCCAATAAGCAGCAAAGATAATATCAGAAGGAGCTGCAGCTACAGCAGCAGAAGCAACATCAGCAACAACGTCACATGTCAAACAACGAATCAAAAACACCGACGTTCGCAGAGGGAACACCAATAACGCAAACGGATGCACCAATAATCAAGGAAGTGCTGGAGACTAGCCTGCGAGACGAACCCAGGCCTATCACTATAGAGGAGTGTCAGTGTGCCAGCACCGGCGACGCCTAGCTGACGCATAGGAAACAACGAGGAAGCGAAAAAGCCAAACTCATAAACAGGAGACATCTCGTCATCGCGCTGTTGAAGGCAAGGGTCAAGGACAAGGCTCGTCAACAGCGACTACAGGAGGAACTGAAGCAGATCAACACCCTGTTGCAAAACACGAAGAAGCGGACTAACAAATGTTAGTGCCTCGCTTAATTTTTTAAGTACCCATCTTGCGCTTGCGCTAGGTACGAAAAACTAACACTTGTCTCAGTTCAAATAACTAACAAACACTTTGTAGTGTAAACTTAATCTATTATATATATGTTGATTTCATAAAATTCATTTATAAAAAATAGAAAAAGAAAGATAAAGATTTGATTTAAATATCATAATTTAATTATTCAAACTTTTAAATTTCAAGTCAATTATTCAAATTTTTATATTTCAAGTCTTTAAAACGGAAGTATTATTCACCCTCCATAATCATCTCCCATGGTCCACCAAGGGATTAATAGACACAAAGACGGTGGATTCCACCGCCAACGTTATCAATAAAGTTGAGGTGGAAACACCACACTTAAGAATAATAACCGTTCTCCTTGTAATTATAGTAGTGCTAATGTGCATTAACCTTTTCTTCAAATTATACAAGTGCACAATAGGTGCTAAAAGAAAATAAAAATATGAGTCGTGCAAACGACTTAGATAAAATATAAAAAAACGATATTTCCTTTTTACTTTTGATCTCTCCTACATAAACTCAATGGCTACGAAAAAAGCGATAGCTTTTTATTTACGAGATCCACATTTTAGGAATAGAGTTCAGCAATTAGTAACTGCAACTCCAATAAGATTATACGAACTTATGTTTCTATATACATATGTATACTTTCAATCTCGATCACTCACCTCTGATACATTGCTCAAAAACGCTAAAAGGAATAGTATTAAGTACTATTCCTAGTATACAAGTGAAATCATTAATTAAAGAACACCCAATATTAGGCAGAACGTTAGATTTTGTAGTATTCAAAAAAACACACAACAATAAGAACACATTATTTTAGGACCTACCGACATTATTATTGTGCGTTTGCACAGATAAATTAAAAATGTCTATAAATGGAATGGACGCAAATCGTTACCATTTTTAGGGTACAACGTGAGGAGTTTAATAAATCTTTCAAGTGCCCTAACAAAAGCACACCTGTCGCAAACGAGATTCCTACAATATCAGCCGTCAAATTATATGTGACGTTGCAACAAATCTAAAAGATTTGCATATAACATAGACAGTTGATGCATTAAGCAGCTTAAGAGAAAACAGACGAATTTCGGAAAGGCATAATATAGCAATATTCCTTCCAAATTCTCTTAACACTTCAGCGTCATTCGACGAGAAACTACTTTCACTGCCAGCTGATACTAAGCCATCACATTCTGAAGTAAATACCCAATCAGTTGACAACACAATGGCCCAAACAGCTAAAAGTTTTCTCAAACTAGCCTCATCGCTCTTACCGGAGTTTGATGGAAAAGCAGAAAACTTACAAAGCTTCAAAGATGCTTTGAGTCTTATAGACTCACTAAAAGAAGATCATAAAGCAACAGCCGTCAGTCTTATTAAGACAAAACTAAAAGGTCAGGCAATGAGCAAACTATCGCTCAAATCATTGCAAAACTATCAAGCACGGTAAAAGGCGAATCAGTCGAAGTATTGTCAGCCAAACTACTCAACTTGCAACAAAAGAACAAAACTGCCAACCAGTACACTCAAGAATTTGAGCAGTTAACAAAAGCTTTACAAGGAGCTTTTAAAAAAGATGACTTAACGCCAGAATTGGCCAATAAATACAATACAGTCCAAGCAGTTAAGGCCATGACTAAAAACTGCGCTATAGATAAGGTAAAACTTATCATGCAGGCAGGCACATTCAATAACATGAATGATGCCATATCCAAATTTGTTGACAGTTGCACAGAAGCAACCGGACAAACTAATACTGTCGTTTATTACCAAAATTACTATCCTCGTGGTGGAAACCGCGGCAGAGGTAATTATAGAGGCCAACCATACAACAGTGGCGGCTACAGAAATAATAATAATGGTAATAGAAACAATGATAGCATAGGCAATCCTCGAGGCGGCTCATATAGAGGCGGCTCAAGCAGAGGACCCAGACAGCAAAACCAGATCGGAGTTACACAAGGCAACTCAGAAAACCAACAAACCCCCTTGAGCAACGAGTAATAAAAATGTTGCATATAAATTTAAGTCTCAGCAGTCTCATCAAAATATACAATAGGAAAAATAATAATATAATATAATAATAATAATAACTCAATATTGTTACCAGCTAGTTCAGAAGTAATGAGAAAAATTACGCTTCTGACAAATGAATATACAGTTCTTATACCAAACCAGGAAATATACCCTGGGGTAATAATAGCAAACAGTATCGTAACAAGTAATAGAGCAATAGTCCGTATTTTAAATACAACTAGTAAACATATAAAAATTCAAATTCCAAAATAAAATTTGAGTCACTACAAGAATACGAAATCAAAATAAATAACATTAATACCAGCAATAGAACAAATGAAGTCATAAATAAATTAAAATTCCCTGACCAATTTAAAAACAAGCTTACGGGTTTATGTACCAAATACAGTGACATATTTAGTCTAGAAACAGAAGCAATTTCAAGTAACAATTTTTTTAATCAATCTCAGAATACAAAAGCCCACTTCTCTTGATACCCGAGAAATATCTCCCAAATTCAAAGGAAAAAAAATGGCGTTTAGTAGTTGATTATCGCCAAATTAACAAAAAACTTTTAGCAAATAAATATCCACTGCCAAGAATTGAGGAAATACTTGACCAATTAGGACGAGCTAAATATTTTTCATGTCTCGATCTTATGTCAGGTTTTCACCAAATTGAACTAGATGAAAAATCTAGAAATATAACATCATTTTCAACGAGCTCTTGCTTTTATCGCTTCACGCGGTTACCATATGGTCTTAAGGTAGCACCAAATTCATTTATGCGAATGATGACACTCGCATTTTCAGGCCTAGAACCATCCCAAGCATTTCTCTATATGGATGACCTAGTAGTTATCGGCTGCTCAGAGCAGCACATGTTCAAGAACTTGACAAGCATATTTGATCTTTGTCGAAAACATAATTTAAAATAAAACCCAAAGAAATGTGCGTTTTTCATGAAGGAGGCAACATTCTTTGGGCATAAGTGCACAGACCATGGCATCCTTCCAGATGACAAAAAGTACGATGTTATGAAAAACTATCCAACCCCTACTGATGGGGATAGTGCCCGACGTTTCGTCGCGTTCTGTAATTACTACAGAAGATTTATACACAACTTCGCACAACACTCAGGTCATTTGATTAGATTGTGCAGAAAGAATGTCCAATTCGAATGGAAAAAATAATGCGAAGATGCATTTAATTATTTAAAAGAGGCATTAATGAAACCAACATTATTGCAATACCCTGACTTCAGCCAAGAATTGTGCATAACCACAGATGCAAGTAAACATGCATGTGGTGCTGTACTATCCCAAGAGTACAACGGTGTGCAATTGCCAATTGCATACGCATCCCGAGCTTTCACACAGGAAGAAAGCAATAAATCAACTACAGAGCAGGAATTAGCTGCTATTCATTGGGCAATAAAACACTTCAGACCATGTGTTTATGGAAGGCATTTCTTAGTTAAAACAGACCATAGACCCCTAACCTATTTGTTTTCGATGAAAAATCCCACATCAAAATTAACCAGGATGAGACTAGACTTAGAAGAATACCAATTCACGGTAGAATACCTCAAGGGGAAAGATAACCAAGTAGCGGATGCATTATCCCGCATAAACATAGAGACACTAATTGACATGAATAGGAAAATATTAATAGTTCAAACAAGATCACTAAAAAGACAGGAAAACATCTGCGCAGATGAGAAAATAAAATTGCAAAAAGATCTAAAAGAGTCCAATGTCTATGAAGTCGTTAGTAATAACGAAGTAAAGAAATTTGTGAAACTTAAATTCGGTAAAATAAATTGTTTACTTAAAAGAGGAAAACGAATCATTTCACAATTTTCAGTTAATGATTTATATTCCAATGGAAAATTCGACTTTGGTCAATTTTTTTAAAGGCTTAATTCAGAAGCCGGAATACAGAAAATTGTTAACTTACAGTTGTCACCAAATGAACAAATTTTCGAATTTGTATCATTAAATGAATTTAAAAATATGGGCAATAAATATATGTGGGGTTTTATATTAAAAGTTTATTATAAACAAGTGTATTGTTGATTTAACAAATTGTATTGCTTAGGATGATTAGCATTCGAATTAAAGTAACACGTCGTTTCGTCGTTTTGTTCTCAGCCTTCATACCACACAGGTCCAGCGTTGAACTTTTCGTTTTACCGAGCAAACATCTTCTGCTCGACGTCCAGTACGTTGCCCTCGTGGCTTTGTACTGTCCTCGTTGATCGTCGTTTTTGGATAACTCGCCGTCTGCGAATTCGCCGTCTTCTTTGCTCGTTGTTCCGTGTCGTGTATTCGTCGTTCATCTTTTAGCGTGTTCGTTGTCTAGGGATTCTTGTGCTGTTGGTTGTGCACAGTGGGATTTGGGTATACAGCATTCACCCAACCCACATATATATATTTAAATATATTAAAAGTTGCGCTACTTACAAAAGTGACACAAATAGACAAAAATGACGAAAGTCAAATAAAAGCAATACTGTCTAAATATCATGATGATCCTATAGAGGGAGAAGAAAAAATAAGAAATACTATTACTGGCCCCAAATGACTTAGACCATTACAAAGTATGTGAAAACTTGTGTGAAATGCCAATAAGCAAAAACCACAACACATACTAAAGCCCCAATGATATTACCGAATACTCCAAATACTGCATTTGACACTGTTTTAATAGACACAATCGGTCCATTACCTCGTACAGAGAATGGGAACGAGTACGCAATTACTATAATATGCGATCTCACTAAATATCTAGTTACAATACCAGTAACAGACAAAAGTGCAAAAACAGTAGGTAAAGCAATATTTGAATCTTTTTTACTAAAGTACGGTCCTATGAAGACGTTTATAACGGACATGGGCACTGAATACAAAAATTCGCTAATAAATTACCTGTGCAAGTATATGAATATAAGTAATATACAATCAACAGCACATTATCACCAGACATTAGGAACAGTAGAAAGATGTCATCGAACATTTAACGAATTTATTCGTTCATATATTTCGATTGACAAAGACGATTGGGACATATGGCTGAATGATTTCACATAGTGTTTCAGCACTACACCATCGACAGTACATGGATACTGTCCATACGAACTTGTTTATGGTAGATTGCCAAGACAGTTCATAGAATTTAATAACCAAACTAGAATTGACCCTACACATAACATAGACGACTACGCAAAAGAATTTAAGTTTAGGTTAGAAATAGCTTATATAAGAGTAAAAACTCTAGTAGGTTTAGAAAACGGAAAAAGAAAGATAGAATACGATAAAAAACTAAATGACATCTAGAAATAGGAAATACTTGATGGCTACATTTGCCGATGACGTGGCAATATTTTACTCAGCCCACTGCGAGTAAGAAGCCACTGACGGTGCCCAGGAATACATTCACTTGCTTGAGAGCTGGACACGCAGGTGGAACATCAAGCTCAATGCCTCCAAATGCCAGGCGGTCAACTACACACTGAGGCGTGGCAAGGCTCCAGCAGTCTGGATAGACGGTAGCCCCATCCACCCTGGCAGAAGCGCCAAGTATCTTGGAATTGTACTGGATAAGAGGCTTAGTTTTCGGGCGCACATCGACGGCCTTCTTAAGCAGTGCCGCTATAAGATGGCCAAGGCCAACTGGCTACTAAACCCCAACAGCCCATTGCCACTTCGCTGCAAACGGGCAGTTTACAACGTCGTGGTGGCACCAACTTGGAGATGCGGTATTCAGGTTTGGGGCATTGCATCTCGGACAAATCGAAGACGGATTCAGACACTCCAAAACTTGGCCTTGCGCCGAATTACGGGTGCTGACTGGTACGTCAGAAATTCTACCTTGCACAGAGACCTTAAAATGGAGACCATAGACAGCCAAGTCGGAGCATTCGCCAACCGGTACAGAGAACGCTTGCAGCGACACTGCAGCCGGGTAGCAAGAGACCTCGCTGGGAGGTGTGTAGTCAGGAGGCTCAAGAGAAGATCGTTCAAGGACCTCCTCCAACCACGACATAGGAGACGCCCCAGAGTCCCCCGACTACCTACGTGACGATGCAGCCTTACTCAAAAAGCCGCCTTTGACGTTTGTCCACGAAAAAGCCTGAGGACCCAACCAGGCTTAGCGTAATATCACCTAAGCCAACTGTGTTGTAATAAAAATGTATGCTATTTTTGATTCAATACAATAAACAAACAAAAAAAAAAAAAAAAAAGATTACCAAACCAATTCTATGAACTGAACTAAATAACCAAACTAGAATTGACCCTATATATAACATAGACGACTACGCAAAAGAATTTAAGTTTAGGTTAGAAATAGCTTATAAAAGAGTAAAAACTCTAGTAGGTTTAGAAAACGGAAAAAGAAAGATAGAATACTATAAAAAACTAAATGACATAGATCTAGAAATAGGAAATTTAGTTCTACTAAAGAACGATACAGCGCATAAGTTAGAAAGTAAATATTTACGCCCTTATAAAGTTATAAGCATAGAAGATAGAAACAACATAAAAGTAGATGTAGGAAAAAGAAACCCCAAGTAGTATATAAGAACAGAACAGAAGAAAATATTTAATAACAAAAATAAATTAAAACGAGAAGGAAGGGTTATCTTCGGCTAGCCGGAGATTTAATAACCTTGCAGATCCAACCTTTTCATAATGTTCATATCTAAGAAGCACAGGGAAAAAAGTTAATGTCGAGTATGGTTAAGATGTCTTGAAAAACAAAAAGTTTTCCATACAACTTAATTTTCGACTGATCGTTCCTATGGCAGCTATATGATTTAGTGGTCCGATCTTAATAGGATTTTGCATATATATGAGGAGCATAAAAAACAAATAAATGCCGAGTTTGGTAAGATATCGTGAAAAACAAACAAATTTCCATACAACAACTTAATTTTCGACCGATCGTTTCTATGGCAGCTATATGATATAGTGGTCCGATCTTAATAGGATTTTGCATATATATGGGGAGCTTAGTTAAACTAATAAATACCGATATCAAGATATCTTGAAAAACATATAAATTTTCCATACAAAAACTTAATTTTCGACCGATCGTTCCTATGGCAGCTATATGATATAGTTGTCCGATCTTAATAGGATTTTGCATATATATGGGGAGCGTAGTAAAACTAATAAATACCGAGTTTAGTCAAGATATCTTTATAAACAAAAATGTTTTTCATACAAGAACCTACTTTTCGACCGATCGTTTCTATGGCAGCTATATAATATAGTGGTCCAATCCAGCTGGTTTTGACATATGAACTGCGTACAACAGAAGGAGGGAATTCTGCAAAGTTTCATAAAGATAGCTTTAAAACTGAGAGACTAGTTCGCATAGAAACAGACAGGCGGACAGACGGACATGGCTATATCAACTCGGCTGTTGATACTGATCAAGAATATATATACTTTATGGGGTCGGAGATGTCTCCTTCTATGCGTTACACATTTCACGAGAAAATTATAATACCCTCTGCAAGAGTATAAAAAAAAAACTATCGTTACCAAAATTTTATTTTATAATACATTCTTTGTCCAATCGGGAAAAAAGGATATATGCATATATATTAAAAATATATTATATAAAGTAAACATCTAAAATTTATCCTTACAAAAAAAAAGAGTTTATGAATATAAAAATTTGAATATAACCAACAAAATAATAAATAATAATAAAATTTTTATTTTTCTACATCAACTCACGCATCATTCATTAAGACCCCATTAAATTTATTTATAATTGAACAACTAAATTATATTACGTTATTCTCCTAAAAGGGGAGGTGTAGTATGTATATGCATTAAATAACACCCTGTATTTAAATACATAAGTATGCGACCTTTGTTGCATACAATAACAAACATAAAGCCAAAAGCGCAGACCCGCTTGAGTTTATTGACTCAGGCTCATATTACGCAGCGCGGACCGCTAGTACTCTAGCTGGCCGTTTAGCTGACGGCGCATATCCCACGCTTGGCTTATATACCAAGAGTACTATATATGTATGTACTCACTAATGCATGCACATACCGCGCACTCTCTCTCTCTCTCTTTCAATTATGCTCTGATGCGACAGAGCTGTACATATAATAATACATATATCTTAGGTTTTGAAGCGGACAGAGTTCTGAATAAAGAACATTCCATAAATGATTATTAACCAGCACTGACGTGCAGCTTCAACTTTTTTCTACAACTGACTAGAAACACTTCTAGCGACCAAATAACTTTTATTCTCCTTAGCTGGTACCTCTGTTGCTATTGAATCTATTAAACCGGAAGTGCGTGGCAGTAAGGCTTGCATTTCTTATTGGATCGAATATATGAGGCCATTAATGCATTTTAATATAATCTTGATCGCTAGAGGGCTACTGCTAGAGTAAATTCAACCATGTAAGACTGAAATTAATACAAACATAACCTTTAATGTTCGCTTTATCAGGGTCTTTTCCCTTGTTTGTTTTATTTTATTTTTTGGTGTTTTAATTTTAATCAAAAAAAAAATACATAAAAAATAAACATGATCAAACGCTTATTGATTCGATGGGGTGAATTCTACTACTAAAACTAAAACGAAGGGTTGACGAAAGTCATGACCTACTTTTAGGCATAGCGGAAATTCAATTGGCAGGCACTACATATGTTTTTTTAGTATATTTGCAAATATTTTTAAGAATGATTGTAATTTATAAATAAAAAACTTTATAATTTATTAACAGTACTAAGTGCTAAGTTGGTTGTTTTTATAAGCAAATAAAATGTTTTAATCTATAGATAAACAAATCTGTGTCCATCGTCGTTGGCATATAAGCAAAAATCTATTTATAGAATTAAAAAGTACACGTATGTAAATGCATGTGTACATATGTATATAGATTCTTGTGCATTGCGTTATTTGGCTGGTGCCTTACCAACGTTTTCTTTAATACTTTTGTGTTTCTCAACCGTACTTCACAAATATTCCAATATTTGCAAAAGAACATTAGCCCTGAAACTATGGCTTAAAATTGTTGTGTGGTTCCATTTGGAATTCGTATACGAAAGACTACATGTCTAGCTTGTAAAAACTAAGACAGGCGGAAAGACGATAAAAAAGGTAGCAATTCATTTTCTGTGTATGAGGTCCCTTAGTGGCTTCGTTTTCGTTTGCGTCCAAAACTCGCTCACTTGCTCAGAGAGCAATAAATCGATAATCGAGATCGGAATTTTATTGATTTAGTTTGACTCCGTGATCGAAAAACCAAACAAATAAGAAATCTAGTAGGAACCAGGCAACAATTTTCAGGTTATTGTCTTTTCCCGAATTTATGAATATTCTAAATCACAATAAAATCAATTCCAGGACATTTTATCAAGATCAAGTAAAGAAATACCGAGGCCAAAAAAAAAAAATAATAAAAATAAAAAGGTTAAAAGAATAATAAACTGAACCCTCTTTTGCTTTAGTAGTAATTAAAATAAACTTTAGACAAGTAGAGGCTCTTGTCGGGAGCTCCCGACTAGGGGATACGTAGAACCCTCTTCTACCAATACCAAATGCAGCTTTCGCTACGAACGCGTGTGCATTTTAGCAGTAATAAAAATAAATTTAAGAAAAAATTGTTCCTTCAACAATCCTCGAACCCGTAACAGACCGCACTTCTTACCACCGCATCTACTCAAAAGCCACCAATTGACTCTTAGCGAAAAAAAAATATTAAGTTAGCAACATATACACGCAGTTCAATAGATTCAATACAATAGCAGTTGCAATGCTGTTCATAGAATTCAATAAAGCCGCAGATGAATGTGTGTGTGTACATGTATACAGAAATTCTTTTAACTTGCGCTAGCTGCCACAAACACGTTGGCAGCAAAAACACATATTAACCGATCTTGATGAAATGAACAGTACATAATATAATGATATAAAATAATCGTTTATTCTCAATAAGGGATTTGCACTAAAATTGTGGCTTAAATGGGAGGGTAGTTCCAATTGGTTGTTGCATTTGATATTATCGGCAGGGCCGATATTTTACTTTGTGGTTACGTTCAATGTTATCGGCCACGTCGATACCTTTTTTTTGGGTGAAGTCGAGCACACAGTGGCGCCTAATTAACTAAAAAGTGGCAAAGCACGGCTTGCGATCCACTGCGCTGAGAGGGGAAACGCAATAGGGCGATTGCGATTGGCCACTCGATTCGCTCATAGAGAGATCAGGAAGAGTGCATATCGGATGCCTCTGGCAATTCCCTTGGCCTTCGTCTGGGCCGTTGATACCACCTTGTCTTAGTATGCGTGTGCTGAAATTTCTGCACAGATGATGGGCTGCCCAAATGTCATAAGAGGAGCTCGACTTTGTCAGCTTGTTACGTTGCAGCCTAAATTGATAATGTACTAAATCATAAAGTAAAACTTAATATATAACACTGCCTATAATGTCTGGTTGTGCGATAAATTGTATACGATGCGCATTTCGTGTATATCATAAAGCAACAAATGTAAAAACTTTATTAATGTCAGTCGGAAAAGTTCACGCGCACCAGAAAAATGCTGTGTTAGACTCAAGAACTTAAGTGCATACTTATTGCTGGAGTTAAAGTGTATAAATTACATACGATACTTCCAAACACACACACGCTCACACAGTTGTACATTTAACGGAAACAAAAAAATTGCATTGCCCAAAAAGGCTACGAAATTCCACGCTTAAGGACACCAGCCAGGCCACTCAAGATATTTATATATTTAATTCACGGCCAGGCCTTCGGTGCAACAAGTGTGACGGTGGAAA